>JAQBSW010010188.1:0-25360 GCA_029291075.1 Eudiplozoon nipponicum
TGATCCGGTACCGAGCCCTAGATGTAATTCATACTAAAAAATTACTTTTCCTATTTAACAATCTTGACATATTCCCTTTCATAAACTATATATATATATATGTTTAAACATATTGTTATCTTATATATTTGAAACTTCTAACTTCCATTGAAACACTTTTGTTCCCATCGCATACGTCATCATGTCTTTTTTACTCAGCACTATATTTGTGTGCCGAAATGTAAAACATGGTGTGAATTTGTCTCAATAGATATTTTATAGACAATGTTATGTGCATGTGTAAATTTTTTTAAATTTTCCATGCACTAATATTCTAATGGATGGTAGGGACGCCTCAAAACCTGTAATTAACGTTGTTTTCCATGGATGTCGAAATCCATGACAGGGAATTTGAGTCAATTCTAATTTCGGAATCCTAATTAATTTGGAATATGAAGCTCTGTTAATGGTGAAACTTTTAGGTTGAAGTGAAGGCGGAACAAATTCCTGAATACGATAATGCATAATTTTTTAATCTGACACTCGAGTCCATAACAAGCACTATATTTATTCTTGGTTTGATTCAGTTATTTTATTATTGAACTAAATACATTTGCATTGAGGCATGATTCGCGTTAATATGTAACAGACAGATGTATGTGTTCACGCTGTGGAATGTCTTTCCTCAAAAATGCTATTTCTATTTGAGTGCTTAAAAATTTTTTTTAGTAAATCTCTTCCATATTGATTGATTAAAACCAAAAGGAATGATTGCTTTCTTTCTCATACCTTTCCTTGTGAACAATTCGGAGAGAAAATATTATTTGTTTTCTTCAAATATCTATTTTTTGGTGGACAGTATATGCACATAAATTGTTTATTATGCCTGATTTATAAAAACATCTATGTTTTCGTAAGATTTTCTCGATTTCCTATTTGATATATAATTTTGGCCTATTTACTATAATATATAATGTCAATTTAAAAATCTTATTCTGATTTTTCTTAAATTGTAATCAACTAAAACTTGCTTCATATTATTGACTTCAGGTTATGTTGCCTTTTCGTAGTAGAAGAAATGGTTATATAGATGGACTAGTTTAAAGTTAAAGTTCTCAAAAATTATTTGAGATCCGTTTATGCACTACGTGGAAGACTCGCAAATATTTATGTTGATCTAGGCAAATGGAGCTCTTAATATCCGCAATACTCAGTAAATATTTTTCGAAGACATTTGGAACAAAAATTGCAGTAGGTATATGGTTATTAACGATTCATATTGAAAAGTCGCTGGTTAGTTTGAAACGAAATTTTGTTCTAAATATACTTGAAAGTAATTGTATTACAAGGTCCGATGATGAGTATAATAAAAGTGCATTAAATTCTACACTTGCCACATTGCTGGATGATTTAAAAAAGATGCCCAATAAATGTTGAATTATGAAACAAGAGTCTAACAGTAAACCGATGGGCATGGATTAGTGAAATCATAATTCTAATACTGATAAAGTACACAAATTGAAATTTAGATGATAAATGTATACAAGTTTTTTAATGATAAATTTCTGATATGTCTTTAGAATTTGTTTTACAAAGACTGTTGATGGTGCTTAAATTTCAAAATTTATTTGATTGTGCAATTTAAAATAATTGAAATATAAACATACCAAACTGTATTGCCTGCCAGCTTAGCTAAGTACAATAGACTAATACTATTCTCCTAACTGCAACTTTTAGAACAAAAGATTAATTAATCAATAAACACAATAGCTTAAATGGATACTTTGTTTCTTGTTTGCTATAAGAGTACAACGCTAGAAGTCAGAAAATTCAGCCATTACAAGGGAATTAATTTTAGTTATATATACTTCGTTGCGGAGAACTAATATTTATATCCAATTTGGTTGTAACTATTGCGTACCTAGGAACAAATTAGTTCAAATATAACTGGGAGGCAGTATGAACGAAAGTTATAATCTGATAGACACATGTGTTTTGTGTTTATTTTGGACGCAAATAAAGTATTCGGTAATGTGCCCTATACCCACTATATATTTTTAGTCAATGAATGTAGGTGTGAAGGACGATACAATGTCATATTAAAATTTTTTTTCGAGCACTAATTGAGTTAATTAAATATATGAAGTCTTCGACAATGGGACATAAAAGCAAATTATACATGTAGCATATGCCGTTTATGCCATATATAACTACCGCACAGTGTATCAACATAAAAGTATTCAAAATGAAGTGCTTTTATCGCATACTTTAAATCTATTGTGTTGATACCATGTACCCACAGGGCAACCGTTCTGTCAGTACCATGTACATTTTCGGCAACCGTACTGTAGATATCAGGTACTGAAGCAAGTCACAAATTTGTAACCCTTTATAACATTGACATATCTATTATATATTGTGAGTTGGCTTTGTAATCGTATAATCGAAGACTTTATATCAGGTTAGCGCTATTACTTCGGGTATTCACATACGTATAAGAGATTATGCCGTCCAATTTTCTCACATTCCACATCCACCTATATAGTGGGTATAAGGCGTAATATCGTCTACTACTTATGATTCGCTACTATGTACGAAATTGAGATTATACCTTTCGCTCATGCTGACTTTGCTTTACCCTTCTGCTCCTATTTGAATTAATCTGTTAATATTTGAGCAAGACCTTATTTATAATCAAAATTTTATTTTGATCTAATATCTGCGCATAATAATCTACAAAATATTTGAAAAATAATGAAGGGATTTTGGAAATAATTAAAATAAATAGTGCTACGATGTATATGCACACTAATTATATATATATATATATATATATATATATATATATATATATATATATATATATATATATATAGAATATCGAATTTTCGCGAATAATTCATTATTTGTGATACGCATGTCATAAATCAATCCCAATTTTTAAAAAAATCAGTGCATTCAATCTGTAACTCACGCAAAGATTATTCAAAACGTATAATAATTGCTTTAAATTTCATATTTCTTGAGAAAATCTGCCTATTTGATATTATAAACCTTGGCTCAGCTAAATTTTTATTTATTGCACACAATCTTTCCACGATGTTTCGACCGTCAAAGGAAATTGGCATGCAGTTGCTTTTTTTTAAATGCTACGTTACCAATGACAGGTGCATCGTAATTGTTTAAGTTTAAAGGTAAGGAGTAACCGGCATTTGTGAAGCCAAATTTATGTAAAGTCTTCTAAGATGTGACTAAAAAACCAACTTACTGTATATAATATATACACCAATGATAACCACACTATGGCTATTGTGCCAGTAACTGAAATTATAACTATATTTGCCGAAAATGTACATGTTACCAACATTATATTTGCCGAGTCGGTACATGGTACAAATTCAATGGATTTTAATGTGTGCTAAAGTTCATCAAAATAAAGAATATCAACTATTTCTTAACACCTGTTACCCCAATATATCCATACACTGTGGCCTTCATTACCAAAAGCAAAATGCAAGGCCGGTTTGATAAAAAATAAAGACCATCTAGTTTTCACTGATTCGCCGATGCATGTATAAAATTGCTTCCTGATCGTTCACTTGCTGTTCTGTATCCATGTATTGAGACCATAGGTTTGTTTCTTGAAGTAAACACCAACCCCATTGCATTTAACCAGATGTCGACCAACATAACAAAATTATCGTCAATCACATGTACTGACGCGTTTCGACCTTCCATGGTCATCATCAGACTACGACGGAAAACTGATAAGCGAGGATCAATCTGTAATCCACATTAATGGAAAGCAAAAGTTCATATGTAGCTCTCAGCTCTAGTCATTTATTATCCGATATGCATTTAAAAAACCACATTATTGATTTTTTTCCGTGGCGCTTTTCTCTCCAACATGTCAGTTGATTTAAAAGTGATATATAAACATAATTAAATTTCTCTTAAATAGAATTAAAACTGTAGAATTAAAATATACAAAAAATATGCATCAATTTGTAATGCTTATCACATTAAACTGGAAGTTTTGAAAACGTTTTCGTAAATAATATTCTTCCTTTGAACTTGCATTTGTTTGTATCGCATTTGGTTGTAAAATGAGGTTGCTTTTATAATACTACAAGAACGGCAACTGTAAAAGTTTGAAGTTTATATGCGTGTATCTAAAATAAAAGCTTACACTTAATTACATGGAATTATAATCAAAGTTCGCCTAATCCTTAAAGTAATGTAGGAAGATTCTTTACGCATCGAAATATACATACCAGAAATTTATATATATATATATATATATATATATATATATATATATATATATATATATATATATCAAATCATTGCCTGATTATTTCATCAGAAGAAACAATTCTCCTTCTAGCATGCACTAAACAATTAACATACTTAGTTTTCTGATCTGCTAGCATTTAGCAGGATATTTATTTGTTAATTTCAATCCTCTATGCTTTTCATGCGCGATGAGATCTTACGAAATATCAATTTCATGCCGTTATCTTCAAACGGTGATTCAAAATATATCTTCATTTCTTTTAATTCATCAATATATTTTAAATTTTCTATTTTATCAATTAACATGTTTGTCATTGTTACTGGATAAAAAATTGTGTTGTTAGGCTATTTTAATAACATTATTTAAAAATTATTTTTCTGAGTTGAATATGATTAGAATGTCCAAATTTGTTACATGCATTTAAAATATTGTCATTTTTTGTCTACTGGCTCTTACGTTATAGCCTAACGAAATTTCTTTTTGTATAATGCAAATGTGCTAAATTAAACAATCTTGGAAACAAAAATTGTAGGTAATCTGAAATTTTATAAATTAGTCAATGCGTATATTACTTCAGACAAACTGCTGCACACATATTACTGTCATAGTAACAGGTAGTTTAAACTGCTGCATAAAAATAAAAAAGGATTGTAGATTTGCATTTATTTTTTAATCATCGCTCTTTCTGAGAGATATCTATACGTGTAGCATTCCTTAAAATTCCTTAAAATGCGGAATGAAGAAGAATTACTTAAGCAGCTTTTCGGATAATTTGTTTCACTGGCTGATTACCTCCAATTTAAAATTGATTTAATTAATTTTAAACAAAGCGTGAATATCAATTGTGTGCAAATTTTTTACGATTTAGTAATTTGAATGCAAATACAATTTACATCTTAATTTAATTATTGCGGTATTGTTCTCCATTCTCTATTGTTCTACTTAATTGTTTCGTATTCCTTTACTGGCTGTGCGTTGCTCATTTATTATGAATACATATTAAAATATTACAGAGTTGCTCAAATTGCCCGTCGGTAACAAGAGCTTAACAAATTCTCTTGCACTGCGTTGTTTGGCATAGAGTTAAAGGGAATACCATTCCAATAATGTTAGATTTACACCATTAGCATTTACATTGCGAATTATTCAGTAAAACGTGCTTGCTTCCTGAAAATTCTCAGTATTTAATGTGGTGACAGCATAATTTGAGCAGTTTTTTTGTTTTTCAATTGATTTTTGGACCTTATTAACATAGTTAACGAGTTAAATGCAATAATTGCCATTTAGAATTGGCTTTTTTATTCTAATGCATATTTGACCTAGACCTCTTAATAGTAAATTGACATGAAGTTTCGCCCATTAAACGCTCAATAGCGTGTGCGGCATCTAAAAAATAATTGATGTAAAAGACTACAAATTTCCATTCAATGCTAAATCCATTAGCGAACCAATGTCATTAGAAAACCAGTATTCTTAAACACATAATCGAACGAAAGTTGAGTATACGTAACAAAAAATCAATAAAGCTGAACGCAACCTAACGGCCATATATGGTTTATCATCTTACAAAGGTTTCGCAGCTAAATAGGCAACATAAACTTATAGAGGAACCAAATGTAAACAGGTGAAATGATTACGCTATTGTGATAATTTTTTTTATTGCACAGTGTGGTCTAAAATTGTAACCTAACTCCCATCTGATTTACATGACGAGTATTATTATTATTATTATTCTTTTAAAATAGGAAAGATCGAGCAAATAGGCTTTAAAAAATAAATAAAATAATTTTTTTTTGATTACCAGAACGTGTGATAATGAAATTCTATTATAATTTAAGTTTAATTCTTGTATAGTAAAAAACGTTAATAATTATCGGACTGAATTTTATTGTTATCGGTAATGCTGCGGAATTTATACATTTCAGAAAAAGATTTATCTGAATGTTAATTGTAATATTTACAAATGTATCACCTTATATGTGCGGAATACTTTCCTCCGATTTATTTCAAATTCAATGAAAAAGCTAGCATACAGGTAATGTAGAAAATAAGTCAGAATTAAATTTGCAATAAATCTTTTAAATACAGACAATATTTTATAATAGAAATAAGAGCACAAGTGTTACAGACATGATTAAGCGACATTACTATTAGTTTGCTAACGATTACATAGTGTACAGCTTCTTATGCATAACGACAATCAATGCTTATTCTCTTTTACAAATGTACGTTAAATGAAGAAAAAGGAATTTATTGTATGAAATGATGTTGGTCATGAGATTAGGAACATTGACCTTTCTTACGGATTTTTAAAATGTAATAAAGAGTAAAATTAATTTAAATTCCCATTTATGCAGGTTATTTATTTGTTTTGTTCATTTATTCATGCGTCCTTGCATTGAGGATAAGGGCAAGAGAAAATTTACTCAATAAAACAGTAATGTCCTCTGTAATATTGATTAGCAGTAGGTTTAAGCAATACTATATATATATATATATATATATATATATATATATATATATATATATATATATATATATATATATAGCCTCTTTATGTCTTCTCAAAATTATTTCGTGGAGGCACGTGATGAGTTACCAAAACGGACGAAACCAATAATTTCAATAACTGTATTTTCTATCGATGCAGCGTTTATGTTTACTGACAACCCATATACACTAAGTTGATGCCTTTATATACCGGCATAATTTCTTTATAAATCGAAGGGACAAAACATATCAAGTATTTTTTAGTAAAGAATATCTGCTTAATATGTGTGTTTAATAATATATTAAGATACAGCGCGTTTTCAGCAACATATTTCAAATTGATTGAATTTCTTGAGAAAAACAATAGCCTTTTTCCATTTTTTCGCAGTGTTTTTACTATATTCAACTAGACTAAACTGATTTGTTGACAGAAACTTTAATGAAAGCACCTTGAATGAGTGTTGCAAATTTCGTGTCATAATTACACGGTTTCGTAATTAATAATGAGTTATTAAGATTTTTTAATAAGCACAAATTGTTCTTCTGATGCATTGGAAAGTAGTGATTTTATTAAAAAGAAATTTATTTGTGTGTGATTTGATATTACGAAATGTAAAATTTAAGACCGAATTATATTTCACTATCTTATTCTTGACTTTGAAATTGGCTACGTATATAAAACGGAAAAGGCAGTTTTTGCGCCATTTAAATTATATGTTGTGGTAATGTGAATTAAATTTAAGCTGCACTGGCACATAACTGAGGAATATTAAAGAACGTTGAAGAGTTGTCATCTAAATGGAGAGAATTTGGATAAATAAATGGAAAAAACCTGCTCAGTAGGTAGCCATATTGGATGAACTTTAATTTAAAGAAAATAATATTTGGCAAACATTATCCTGAGCTGATCTTTATAGTCCACAAAACCAGCTGTATACGCAAAAAAATATAAAGAGATATTATTAATTTACTTAATAGTTCTTTTACAGAAATAGCATTATTTTATTCAGGTACAATGTGCACAGTTTTGCACATATTCCATCTAATTCACAACTATATTTAGGAAGCATATCGTGCCTGATTCATGAGCTACCTGAAAGCTATACACTACAGCTCTAAACACCAATTAATTTCAACTATTCAAATAAAGTTTTCGTATGTGAAATTATGCGACTCCCCATTTAGGCATCCAGTTGCAAAAGACGGCAAGTTTACCGTCAATAGCACTCTTTTATACCTTTCGATCTACCATAGGCATGATCACAGCATAACAGCAAACTTTGCGTACATAATATTTACGCGGATTTTGTCATATTTTTTTAGAATTTATAAAATTAAAAAATTACAGGCAGCGAATATTTCTTTTTCAAAGTATTGTTACTCGTTCAAAACTCTATGCTTGTTTATTTATCCCGTGCTAATTGCTGATATATTTCAATAACAATTTATTGGGCTTAAAGTAGCTACCTTCAAAATTTACAATTTACTTATTGTTGACTGTCACCTTTGATCAAATTATTTTACTAATCTTATGTTCTTGGATAAAATGCAGTTTTATCAAATACTAGAACCGCATAATTATTATTTTCCTAACAATTATATATATATAAAGAAACAAAAGAAACCGAAATTTATAACTGCTAGTGAATCTAAGTTACGGGGAAAATCAAAAAAATTGTGGGAACCAATTACTGCTCTAGAGTAATGTATGCATATGCGTTCCTGCGTATTTAAATCAGGTTGCAATTTTCTGTTCAGCAGTGCTTTATGAATTCCTAATTAATTTATGTTATTGCGTTTGATAATTAACATAACGACCATATGTGGAGAGTAAAACTGACAGCCCGGTCAAACTGCTCACGAATGTCGATCGCATTAATGCTGTTTAACATTAATTTCCAGCATCCTTATAAACAACGCGTAGTTTTGCTTTATTAAATGTGGGCTTTCAAAATGCTTCTACTTTAATTTTGCCTATTCAACATACATGGTTTACTTTAGCTGGTATATTTAATTGGACTGTCTTCTGTTATGTTCTTGCACACTTTATTTTAAATTGCTTCTTAAGTAGTTAAAATGGCTATTAGACATTGCACCAATTCTTGCTTCAATATATTCGTCATCGTTTAAAGCAGGAACAATCAGCCTATCACTTCATGAAGAACAACCGCACAGTGTTAAAAATTCCTTGTGAAATGGCAAGAAATCACCACAGTTCAAATAATTAGCAGACCAGGTTGATATTTGATAAATTGTTCATTTTGAAAAATTTACCTTTAACCGATTTATTGACTAGCCTATCCGGGAATGGCAGTAAACCACATTTGTCATGTTTCGTCGTCCACATGTTGTCGTTATCAGAACTATAAGAAATTAGAAGTAATGTCCGCGACTGGAACCAGTCGAGCAATATTAAATTTTTGTATATTTTTTTGATATGCATGCTTAATTATGTGTTCTCAATTTGGCCTGAAAACTTGTCTCCTAACAATGGAGATATAATGCTACCCATGGCCACGCTATCATCTTATTTATAAATTCCTCCATTTAAACCTAGGCTTACAAATTTTATGCACAATTAAACATATCTTCGTAGAGTATGACCTTGAACGGGGATGATAATATCTTGTGGTCTACTGTGTGAATTTTAATGTCAATAATTTTTCCAAATGTAGCATTTGAAAGCGAAGTCTCCACATGAACAGACACCATGATCTTTTTTCGATTTTTTTGTCTAATGTTTTATTCACAAACACAAATCAAATTGCAACCACATAATTTCTTAGTTGTCAACGCAACGGATTGTTAGGAGCAAAAATTCATTTAGACATTAAATGTATCTGCGAAAGAAAATTTAAGATTATTGGTTTTACAGGGCATGCCTTCATGTGCATGTTTGTTATTGCGTGCATTGTTGATGTATATAATCAAAAGGGTACGGGCAGTTACGCAACTACCTTAGCAATAAAAGGATAATCGATTTAAATTTAAATTTTATTTACTACTTCCACTTAAATTTGTCTTTTTCATATTATGCGCCATCTTGTAGCTAAAACTTTGCCTTGTCATTCAAGATATTATCGCTTCTTTGTATAAAGTCTTCAATTTCCACTTTTAAATACGTGCCTGGTCTTAACAAAGTGGAATATATTTACTTGTGAATTTCTGTTGATACTTTTAAGGGCATTAAATTATTGCATATTTAGTGCATGCTGTTCGGTCCATTGAAAATATTTCAGATTTTCCATGGTTTTAAATCGGCTGTTTTTTTTCAATTTGCAAATTAAATTTTCGTAATTTCGGTTTATCGATATAGCCTCTATTGGTAGCTGAAATATTTCAATTTCTAGTTAGTTGAGCATACAATTATATCTCATATTTTGAAATCAAGGTTGTTCAGTAATTAGAACAACAGACTCCGAAGTTGACGTGTCCAGGTTCTAAACCTGTCCGGGGAAAATTATGGAAAGTACCTGAAGGTTTCCTATAAAAGAAGAAATCAGTCTATTGGAAGAATTGTCTTTTTTACATTAAACAATACTTGGTTTATACTGAAAAAATTTTCGTATACAAAAGAAATAGTGTTTATATCAAGATTGCAGTCATGATTTAAATTAATAGCAAACCAATGTTCCCTAAAGTATTTCTTTTTTTCGATAAAATGCGTTTTAATCCTCAAAAATTAGTGTTACTATGTAAATACAGTTTATTGCATAGGTATAACTATATAAAATTTCATCATATTTATGAAAGACATTAATTTATCTGATTTCTAATTTTGTGCTAATTTGATTTGAAGGTCAACTATCATAGATTCTAACAAATATTTTTCAATGCAGCTCCAAAGTGATCTGTAGCATTTATTTGCTTTAATGTCTATGTATTTTATTTTGAGAAATGTAAAAGCTTAAATATTCAGAAGTGCACTGTGAAAAATGGTGCTGGTTTTGAACTGAAGTTTAATATTTAATAATCGAAAACTGTATTCGTTCACAATTTTTCTAAGGTTGAATAACTCAAATCAGCTATGTTTTAAACTTGAGTTTTATATGGTGTCTTGGCAAAATTTTGTTTACAGTTAAATAGAATTTGCAAGAAATTCATTATATCAGTGTAGATAGATATAATACTGACTCAGTTTGCTACGCGTTAATCGACCGATTGATTTTTTGTATTTACCAATTAAAAAAGTAATTCATAAAATTATTAAGCCTAATATTAGCACCGAGTTAAAACATTTAGAGAAAGCCTTAGATTTGGTGATTTAATTCTAATACGAATGCAACTTTCGTTAAACAATGATAAGATAAGCCGTCAAATTTTTCATATAAAGACAATATGGAATACCAAGAAAGTTTAGGAAAGGTTTGGCCATTCCCTATATAGGTTTTTAAATCACCTTCTTACTGTATAAGTTAGGAACAACTTTGTGTGAATTGCGTTAGCCACAGTAAAAAAAACTGAAAATTGAAGTAAATAATGCATATATTAAAAAAATTTCGTAAAAACGATTTGGCTAATAAGGGTTTAAATTTGCTATTTAACTGAAGTCGTTAATAATAATTATATTGATTTTTTCTGTGAACATAAATAAAAACATTTCTCATGAAATATTTGGAATCTTTTAAAGAAAATTTTGGCTTATATATAACAGTAAACATTTTATTCCATCTATTAATACCAGATTATTTCGCTTGCAATTTATGTTTTTGTAGCATTATTGAAAACGGAGAAGCTAGCCCTGGTATCGATTGATGAAAGTCTAAATTCTTCTACATTTAGTATGTGGAATTTTACAAATGAACTACATTTAATTTGACATGGTTAAGAGAATCAGCTTTACACAAAACTCAACAGTATATTTACAGATAGCGGTTCAAGTAAACCGAAAAATCGTGCCAAATATTATTATGAAGTTCACATCCGGACACATAGCCAAATATGATGATTAAATAAATTTCTAAAAGGTTAGATAATCAAGTTATTTAGTTGATAACTAATCCAGTAGGACCAAATAGTTGACGTGCATATTTTGTGAATTCTTCTATTATATTTGTTGACGGATATATTTCCAGCCACATTTTTCAATTAACATCAATTTTCAATAACGAAATTCATACAATATTAGATGAGCGATTTCGGCGCACATTATTATGATGTTTTTATTCAATGAAAATTCACTAATTTTGTATTATATTTGCAACTCAAAATAAATACTACTAAATGGCGGTTAGTTTGGTAACGATAGTAAATACATTTATAGTTGCATATAAACAGCATTAACAAAATTAAATAAACTAATATAATCGTGGTAATATAATCATGAATAAAATGTCGTCTTCTGTGACGAAATCATTATTAGCATTACAAAAATGTAAATGCGACCTTATCTAGATTAATTGCTTCCTGTCATTGTTGTCAGTATAACGATTAAGTTTGCGTTTGTAACAGCTAAATTCCAAAAAGTGAGAAAACCGTCTTTCACAATTAAAAATATCGTTCAGCTAACCTGCTTTACAAATTTTAATTTTCGAGGAAATATCGATTGTTCTTTGATGGAAAAAATTTTGTTGGCTAGACAATTTATGAAATTTTAAATTCAATACCAGGCAGTAGCGTTGATGTGTATCTTAGAAAAGAAATATTTTCCTTTTTTATTCAAATGTAAAGTTTTAAGTCTTTACCAAAATATGCATTTCTCTTATCCAAAGCACTATTATAAAAAATAGAACTTGCTTTATTCCAATATGTCTTATTAGTTTAAAATATTTATTCAATAATATGTCGAAGATTCTGGAATATTTTTTTTAATGTAAATATGGTTATTGTCTATGAATTCTGCCTTTCTATCTGGTAAAATTGCAAGTCTCGAAGTAAACTAAAATTCCACTGTATTAAACCAGTCTTCGAATAACTTAGCAAAAGTGTCCTCATTCACAGTTACTGTCATGTTTCGAACTTCCGCGGTCATCGTCAGAGTACGATGGCAAACTGACTAGCGAGGATCAAACCGCAATGGATATACATGGAAAGAAAAATTAGAAATGCTGTTTTTATTTCTGGATGTCTAGCATCCATTGTACTTGACTGTAAATGTTGGCTGCACAATTTCTATGCAGTCACGAAAATTAACTGTTTACATATTTCGGTAAATGTATATAGGTAATACAAATAAACAATCAATTATTGCGCGGCTGGTTGGTAATAATTCTGTCAATCAGGATTGCGAGTTTGAAGTAAACACCAAGCCTATTACATTTAACCTGTTGTCGAATAACTGAGCAAAACTACTGAAAATTACACGTACTGACGCATTTGAACCTTCCATGATCATCAGCAGAGTATGTCGGCAAACTGACTAGCAATAATCAAATCGCAATGCACATATATGGAAAGCAAATTTAAATATGCTGCTCTCACCCTAATAGTCTCGCATACATTTTACTGGAATATAAATATCGGCTGCACAATTTCTGCATTACTTTAAATTAACATTTGGCAGTTAACGCCATATATAGGTATATATATATATATATATATATATATATATATATATATATATATATATATATATATATATATATATATATATATATATATATATATATATATATATATATATATATATATATATATACGATAAACAATCAATAATTGCGAGCGTGGTGGTGACAATTCTTTCATCACCGTCATGCACAGCCATAAAAAAGCTGAAAGGGAATATAATATTATTGAGATTTACGAGATAGAGAGAGAGAGAGCGAGAGAGAGAGAAAGAGTACCTAGTTACTATGGATATATTTATCAAGATATCTCCCAGAAGTCAGACAAACTAACATTCTATACAACACCATTATATCCAAGCCAGCTTTAAAGCAAGGCAACATCAGAAAAGCAGCTTTCACTGTATCACGTCATAAACCAACCAAACCTCTAAGTTAGCAGTGCCCTACCAAAATAAGAATGTTACAAAGATCTACTAGGCATTTGCAACGAGAACGCCACTTAGCTTGAATTAATGCCATATCGCGAAGAGTTTCTAACCAGGAACTATGATGCACACGTGGACCCCAGCCTGGCAGACGAGTGTGCCACATACTACACAATTTGAATGTAAGTGACTTCAACTGCTTCTGCCATGTCAAAATCTGCCCATCTTGTTTCTTACGTCAAACTGGTGCTAGATGAGAGAACAGAGCTCTACTGGGCAAT
Organism: Eudiplozoon nipponicum; assembly: GCA_029291075.1. Classification (NCBI taxonomy): domain Eukaryota; kingdom Metazoa; phylum Platyhelminthes; class Monogenea; order Mazocraeidea; family Diplozoidae; genus Eudiplozoon; species Eudiplozoon nipponicum. Next base: position 13,979 of record JAQBSW010010188.1, read on the forward strand.
CGAATTGAGGGCATACGTAAAAAATGACCGAGCCAATGAAGCTGGTGGAGCCTTTTTTATTTTCCTAACGAGGAGCACTTGCTGGCAGATAAAAAATACGTCTACGGATATCAATATTAGTTATACGTTGTTGGTAACTAACGTGTGCTAAGTTTCTCAAACAATCCTATCTCTTAAACATTGCAAAGCCATATGCCCTCATGATTTGCTTCCAGGATTATTTAAGGTTGGTGACTATATAATTTCTGGAGAGTTGACTAAAATTTTCGTTCTATATGTAATGAAGAGACCGTAACTTTTGATAGGAATAAATCGATCATCATTGCTATCTTCATAAAGGGCAAGCGTAATTCGAACGATAATGATTGTTGTATAAGCTTGATTCCAGTTATGTGTAGGCCATTTGCTTCGATTATTCCACGTCGTCTTAGCGCTTTTCGTAAATCGCCCACTGGAGAACAGCAGGCCGGCTTCCACCCAGGACGAGGTTGTATAGATAATATTTTTTACTTTAAGGTAAGTTCTTGAAAAGCGACATTAATAATAACATCCCACAATAGTCGTCTTTCTAGACTTCAAGCGTGAATTTGACTCTGTGTATTGCAATTTTTATATGATATTGTCTTAATGTTATACGCGCTCTCTACACAAATATTTCTGTTCGTGTTAATATCAACAACGAATTAACTTACAACTGCCAATCAACAGGGGTCTTCTTATAGACTGTCCACATTCCAGTTTTTTGTGCCATTTTGTAATATATGCTATAATGGGCAACGCTCTTTCACAAATTCTGGATGCAGGTATTGGATTTCTACCGGGTGGTAAAATAGCCGATCTTGACTATACTATTATTCGAAAATCGAGATTCCGCTCAGGCCACATTGAATAGATTAGCAGACGTTGTTCCGTCTCGCGGTATGAAATACGCATCGTCTAAATATATGATACGTTTACAGGATGCTCCACCACTTACTCCAATACTGCGACTGCAGAATGAAGATCTAGACATAGTTGACAGGTTTACATATATTGGGAGCTCTATCTATAACTTAGGGAATATGTCTGTCGGGGTGAGAATGAGAATCGCAAAAGATAGAGTAGCTTCCTCGAACCTGCGCCATTTATTGAGAAAAGCGATTATTTCACTCTGCCTTAAATGGAATGTTTACAATGCATCTGTACGCGCAGTTCTACTACACGCTTCTGAAACTTGGCCTCTTACAGTTGATGCTTTTAGACGCTTACAGGAATTTAAAAATTCTTTATATAAACACCAACGGTAATCGTCTATGTTGTTCAGGATGTACCCGGCGAAGAAATCAACTTTCTTGTCAAATAAATATAGGTAGCTATGATGCTGCTTACTTCGTTACGAGAGCATGTAACATTAATCTTTCGTAGTCTATGAAGTAATTGTAAAATTGCATAATTATAGTATAAAATTATTCAAAATTATGGCTTTTAATTTTCTGTGGAGTAGGGCTAGTACCGTGGTTTCGAAAATTAATTGCTATGTTCACCTGGGCAAAGATAATATAAAAGCTTTCCAAAAAACGAAGTTCTCTCCTAAAATTATCCTGGTGTGTTTAAAAATGAATTTAACTTCTATTCTCTAAAGCCAAAACATTTTGAAAATTCTTATAGGAAAGAACACGGATAATTCCCGTGTCCACACTCGCTGCCGCATTAAAGTTTATCCTTGTATTTGTTTTCAGATAAGATATTAATTGTTCAATTATAAATAAAATATTATGCAGTTTATATGCATTTCTGTTTGCACCTTAATGAGTTTGCTGTTGTGTACTGATGATGCCCAGGAAAATTCGAAATGAGTCAGTTCCTTGGAGTGAGAGTGCATTGTCGTCATTGTGCGACTAGATAAATGAAATTTGTATTGATGTTTATGCCAGGTTCGATAACTTCATTTGTAGAATATATATATATATATATATATATATATATATATATATATATATATATATATATCTAAGAAGTTAATCCATTTCATGAACAATTCCTTTTTTAAATTTGTCATTAGTTATGCCATTGACAAAATTATATACCTATATATATATATATATATATATATATATATATATATGTATATATATATATATATATAATATTGTTTAATGTTCGATTGATCAAGATAAAGTAGAAAGTAAATTCTATTTTATTTCATAAATAATCATTGCCTTCTTGCTTTATAAGTAGTGAGAATTAATATACATAAATAAATAAAATTATATATATATATATATATATATATTTAAACCAGTGAAATAATAATAATAGATTTACCTGTACTGGACAACAATTCTTTATTTGACTGGGCTAACGCGTGCCGAGATTGCATATTATAAATATATGGATATAATTATTTATTTAATCATTTTCGCAAGCTAAGCTTTGTGCAGTGTGCCTCACATATTTGACTTCTTTAGCTAACGCCTGCATGCATTTTGCAGATCTGTAATTATTTCAACAGGAACCGTGAAAATTTCAAAATTGATGTAGTATATAATAAATATGACGGTGTTCTGTGGTAATTTGAACATTTTTTTACTTGAATCGTGCATGTGATATCAAATTGTTTTATAAATCTCATCGATATTGGTTGGAATTACTACAAGCAATAATTCAACCATTGGCAAATAAATGGAGTAAATTGAATATATTTAGTGTATTTTAAAATTTTTATATAAAAATTTCTATACAAAATAATATTTCCATAGTACAAGGCTTTTAGGTTTAATATTATAATGTCCAAGTGATTCCCATAACTCAAATAAACGCACGAGAAAATTACGCTTTTAGTGACTGGACATACATATTTGAGCATTTACTGGCCAAAATTGAAGTACACTGACAACAAAATCGGTGACACACTAAACAATTTCTGAATTGTACGTCTATCAAAGAATGGGCGAAACTCCAAACGACTGATTAGTTTGTTTTCAAAAAAACTTGTTGAGTAAACGCGTAAAGTGCGCAGAATTTGACTGTTTTGCATCAGTCTAAATTTTTATTAATAAATCTGCTGCCTCATGTTTTGCTATTTAAAGACAACACGTCCTCCCAAATTTGTATATAAATATTATATATTTATATTTGTCTGGAAACGTCTACATGCTTTAGCATATATTTTGGCTCATGAAATTGTTCATAAAAAACCCATCGAGCAATGCTTGTTTTCGCCCATTGTCATTTATACTTGTCAAAATAAGGAGATGCCTACAAAATAATTCACGGTCTCTAAGAAGTGGCTATAGGTTGAAACAGACGCTAACTTTATATTTATAGATATTCTTTAAAAAATTCTGCAAAAATATTTAACCAGAGTCAGATTTCTTATTAACCTTCCCTGTCTACATGACTGACACTTCAAATGCGCTGTTTACGGGACAAACTATTTACCAATGTTCGTTTAAACTATTTACTGGTTAATAGAGATAATCGGATGCAGACTTGTAATGTCTGTTAGATTAATTAAGTTTGCTTTGAAATAAGGGTAAAGAAAATATCTATAATAACTTGATCTAATATCAGATCTTTGGCAGATTTCGGCTAAGCCTAATATATATATATATATATATATATATATATATATATATATATATATATATATAATATATATATATATATATATATATATATATATATATATATATATATATATATATTTATATATATAATCCAGCCTTATATAAGTTTACTATTGTAAAATTGATTTAGAATTTAATACGCGAATGAAAGTCTTTACTCCGTCCAGTTATAATATTGTGAATGTTTATTTGTTACTGATTTTATATTTAATGTTTACTCAATTTATACTGCTATAATTAGAATTATAGATTATTTGGCATAAATTGGAAGCATGTTTAGACAGAAAAACGAAAATCTGACATGATGCTTTCAGAATTAGTCGTCATGTCTAGGCGACAAGAATCTGGAATGGATATTAGTACTTTTTAATGATCCTTATATATATATATATATATATATATATATATATATATATTTTAAATTTTATCAAGATTGCTATCTAGATATAAAAACCTAATCAATAATGTACACACATTTGTCAGTATAAACCAAGCATTGCATAGTGTAGAAAAGATAATTCATCCAGGAGACCGGTTTCATGCTTATTGTGAACTCATAATGTACATTCCAGAAATTTTCGCAGCCAGGGCTGAGACCTCGGAACATCAGCTTCGGAATCTGTTGCTTAACATGCTGAACTGCCCTACCTGTGCGAAAATGGGACTTGTGTTTTCATCATTATCGCATCCTTGATGTAAATAAAATGAATTAGTAGTTAGAATTGCGGCTTCGGGGAGCACATTAGTACTTTTAAGGTACAAAATAAGATTGGCCGTTATTGTGTGTCTATAGCAAAACATGATTTGTCCAGTGCAAATTGCGAAATGCCAGCGAAGCGCATTTCACTTATAATTAATGCCAGGTCGGTTTGTTTGTTTCCATACTTGTAAGCGATTTCAATTTTTCTACGTAGTCCAGACCAATGCAAGCATAGAGCGTATATTTGTGCAATGGCATTACAGTGGGGTTTAGGAAGCCACGTTCAAAATTGTGCTCACTGACGACTCTTATTTCGAACATTTTGACTAAAATATATATTTGTGTACTTTATATGTGGGCATGTTGACTTTTTAAGCAAAATTTCCGGTGCTGTTAAACAATTGATGAAATAGACTGAAAGCACTATTAGGCGGCTTAATCTTGATTTTACCTCATATGCGGTAGTAAGAGTTTTGTCTATGTTAAGATTAAATATCTAACAAGCAACGTCATTTTATACTTTTAAAACTAGTTTACGCTTCAAGAATTTAATTTCATTGTCTTCAATCTGATATATATATATATATATATATATATACATATATATATATATATATATATATATATATATATATATATATATATATATATATATATATATAACTACAAGATACTGAATACAAAAATTATTATGAATTATACACTATTTCATGAAATAATAACTGCTTTTGTAATTCAGATTTATATAAATGCACCGGCTTCATTTGTTTGATCAATGTTTTATATAAAATATCATTATCATGTAACTTTATTTCATTAATGTTTTAATGAATGTTTGGAGCTTGATTATTTGCATTTAATATCATTTAAATGCGTCGTCTCTGTTTTAAGACAAATGTCCACGTATAAATTGACATCAATCATGTTTGCAAGGCACAATCTCATTGTGTTTGAAATTGTGCATACAATTTACAAGGATTATTTGAAATCCATCAGGTTGTTGAGTGTTAGAAAATTGAAATTTCCCAACCTACAAGATTAAAGATAATATCAATGACCTATTAAACCGCAAATAATAAACGCATTGTTATTTTTATCGTTAGTATTATTTTAGAAATTACTTGTAATCTCTCTGATTCTATTTTCATTAATTTAGAAGCAATACCTTATAATTTTGCGGCTGATTCTCCAACATTAAGGGAAATACGTCTACTACCTATTAAATAATCCGAATTTTCAAAAATGTGTTTAAATAAACATCAATCACAATAATATTCACGCATAAGATATAAACAATAATTAAACTTTTATTTTAAAATGTAAAATATTGCTATCAATTTTAATTATTCGTGCATATAGTGGGACATATTAACACAAATTGCAATGCCTATTAATTATTTAAAACAAATATTAAGGAAAAGATTCATTCCAATTTAGGTAAGAAATGAGACATTTTTCTTGTCTGTATTTGAAAATATTTATAATTAATAACGCCCGTAGCATAATTATTTTCAAATAATTGAAACATTAATTTCTTCATATAAATTTTTAAAAAAGATCATTGTACGCGTAACAGTAGCGCATTCACTCCATTTGATTAACTGATTTACTAGATTAAAATAACAAAGGAACTTATAAATAAATGTTTCATTTTTAAACTGCAGAAAAAAACGACTTGCCGACGTAAATTAAACTATTGATTTCGTATTTTGTTAAAACAAGTTCTTCAACGTAGAAACAATGTCTAAAATTAAATATATTAACGCATTATGAGCATCCATTGTCAAATGTTTATTACAATGAATATACTATGTTTTCTGATGAAAATGCTCCTTCCACCATATTATTTTTAAACCTGTATTTGATATCAATTTATAAGTAATTCATTCATTGAATTTGACATAATATTGTTCTAAAAATTTCTGTCATATAAATAATTTAAACCTTGAGGCGCTTGAAGCATATGTCTGTGTAGTAAGCGCTTGTTAAAAGTTCGCGCTACAAACCTTGTGATTCATATTAAATTTGAATTGTACAGCTTCGCTCCGAAGTTATGCATACCAAATATAAGAATAGCAGGATGTGGGACATAAACCAGCTTCTTAAAAGGTTAATTAAGCCTTCAGCTTCGTTCTGAAGTCTTCCAATGTCTTTCCATGTTATATAATATTTGAAATGCAGCACTTTGTAAAAATCATGCTAGTTTTACAATTTTCGTAAAGTGCTTAAATTTATCATAAATTTTATAATGCAATTTTTTTATTTATGTAGTTTTATTTAACGAAGAGTAAAAAAGATGCTTCAGTGGGGAAATTCTTTAGTATTTAATGTTTCAATGAGATATAATGTTTTTTTTTCTATTATAATAGTTCCTATATTTCAAGCTTATTAATTCTAATAACTGATACTTTCATATGCTTGGATAATGATATTTTAAAACCCATAGCTAATTTAGAAATTTTCTTTTACTTTGACTTATACAAAATCTTTAAATGTGGTTTATAGTTTGTATAGTTTTAGTAATCACGAAATGAATGTGCATATAAGACTACATGCTTTCAGCCAAGGTGACAATGATAAACCTCTCTTGTCTTTATTTTTAACTAGGTACGGAATATCTAATACAAACTAGCATAAAAGTGTTGGTTTTAATAAATTATCTTAGGTAAGAGCAATTGTTAACAAAGACTTTTCATTCTATCAAGGACAACTATGAATTTTTCAATTACATATGAATCTTTGATATGTTAGTTAGCAAATTTTTTGAGTACATTAATGAGTACTAGCTGTTGGAGAAAACCTTTCGTTTTTGAACAGTTATGTTCATCAAAAACCATAAAGGACACATATTTAAATGAGTTCATTTCACCTCTGACTGGAAAATTTCCTTAGTGTCACGCGAAGCAATTAATTTAATATAGATTTGTTTATGAATTTATTTATCGCCTTATCAAATTGTTTGCGCGCTATTGCTATACGAACGGGAATTATAATTTTTAAATTTTATATTTTTACTAAGTTTTAAATTTATATTTTGATCTTATCTCGACAATGATTTAATGCTTTTCTAAAAAGTTTAGAAAAAGAACGGTAGATATTTTTTTTATAAATGAAGAAACTGTATTTTTTATTTGCCTATAAAAATGTGTGGGTGTATATATATATTGGGCGCTACGATTTAAACCAATCGTTTTCATTTTGCTTGAAATTTTTAATTTTAGTTTTTAGTTAATAAAAATTCATTAATTGAAGAAGTCTGTACACACCGAAAAGTGTTTTCGTTCATTAGAGAACTAGTAGGTGAAATCGCAAATTTTCGACTCATTTGTCAATTTGAATCATTTATAAGGCGTTAGAAAATAAAAATCATTTTTAAACGAAATTATTTATCAGGCTTTCATAACAACTTCTTAGATCAGCTTACCAGTTTTTTTCTGCATTCTGTAGAAAACAAGGTGTAGGCTATAGAAATTTATTCAAAATAGGGAAAATATTAATTTGAACACATTTTTTCAATTAATTAATTTTACTGTACTATACATAACTGTCTATTTAGTACATGGACATCAGTCAAATATTTTCGCACAGTATAATTATGTATTGACTGTTATTGTTAATTTAAAAACGAAGATAGCATTTAACTAGATCAGTATTAGAACATAAGTGGGCAGAATTGCAACAGTAATGACTAAGAATTGTATAGTGTAGAAAAGGCAATTCATCCAGTAGACCGGTTTCGTGCTGATGGGGAACTCATCATGTAATGGCCAGAATTTTCCGCGGACAGGACTCGAACTTGGGCACGTCTGCTTCGGAATCTGGTGCTCTAACCACTGAGCCATCCTGCCGCACACTACACTACACACAATTTTCAACTATATACTATCTAGTGTAACTTGGTTAGTCTATTTTTCCTTTAAGTGGAGCTCATATGGCATCCATTTAGACCCAAAGTTCCAAATAATCATCCCGAATCTCGTATTACTGAACAGACACCACACTACATGCGGAAGTGGTATTGAAATGAACATTTATATAATTAAACGAAAATTGGTTGCGCGGGTGTTGACAACAATTATTATAATAAAGGTTGCGGTCTTGATATAAACACCAGACCCATTAATTACTTACATACATCAGTTTAAAATAAGAATTCTATAGTGTAGAAAAGGCAATTCATCCAGTAGACCGGTTTCGTCTTAATTGGGAACTCATCATGTACTGGACACAATTTGACGCGGACAGGACTATTTAGACCCAAAGTTCCAACTAACGAAATTATTGTGTTTGTGATTAAAAATCGGCTCAGATGATAGAGATCTACTAGAGAAACTTACTGATGACGTGGGAAAACCGAATTTTTTTAATCAAATTATATTCAAGTGTACGTGCCGAGTTCCCAGTAAAAACGAAATCGGTCCTCTGAATGAATTACTTTTTTAACAGTATACAATGCCTAGTTTATATTGAAAAAATTATGTACATAGTGAGACAGGTGTTTATATCAAGATCGTCATCTTAATACTTATATATATATATATATATATATATATATATATATATATATATATATATATATATATATATATATATATATATATATATATATATATATATATATACTATATATATATATAATGTGACATTGTAGTAAACTTCATCGCGTACATAAATATGTTAAACTTTAAATATTTGCATCTATATAAACTTTCCTTCTAAATAATATGCATAATTGAAAAATGTTAACAGTATTACATACATAACTAAAAACATACATGCCCACATATATGCGTACTAACGTGAATGCATACCAACGAACAAATATATTCATATAAAGTAGATACATACATACATACATGGATACATATATAAATCTAAATACATTTAAAACTACATACATACAAATTAAATGGATAAACTCGTATTTACATACTTATATACATATTTACGCACACAAATACATACAAATGTACATGTGTATATGTATACAAATATGCACAAATACAAACCCACATACATACATGCGTACATAAATACATACCTACATACATACATACGTAAAAAATAGCATAAATACATAAGGAAATATATACTAAATACATACATACATAATTTATGATCCAGGTCTCTCGCATTGGTTGTTGATGGAGGCTTTACATTACACCTCCACGTTTTTATTAATTCCTGTCCCTTAGTTCGTGAGAGTAATGTAATGCGTGAATAATTTACCGTTGTGTTAAACAATTGTGCTCGGTCCAGACTGTTTTAATCTACTCCTGGGCAGCATTTAATAATCATCCTACACTGCTGATTCTCATTTTCTTAAAATAGCAATAAAAAATGCTTCCGATTTGTTAAATACAATCTGATATGTTTCACTAAATGTTTAGACAATTTCGGCTGTTGTTATTGGTAATGATAATTCGTAGTCACTCGAATAGATTCTTCCGTTTCAGAGAATATTGAGTGCTCAGTTCAAAATCTGGTTTATTCAATGCTTTTTACATATTCAAATTAAAAATATGCTTACAAATGCATAGCATAGGCCCAAATATCCACATATTCTGTTCACATTTTGACAAGCGCCAAACACCGATATAAGCTAATCTTTAATTGTACAAAATTCAATCAGCATATTTAAAAACAGCCATTCATATTATGAATAAATTACTGAATACGCTAAATTTCTAAAATATTTTGTTTTATTCAATACGTCACAAACCACAAAAATGGGAAGAAATATTAATTCATGCAGGGAACTTCGAAATTCTGTCTTGCTAAAAACTTCGCCTATTTAATTGACATGGTAAAATTTTGCACCAGATAAATATTTTAGAAGTAGATAATTATCTACAATAATTATGACCTAAATTTCACAATATTTAGAACGAATGTTATTGAAATCAATACAGACTGTGTAATAATTTAAATGAAGGTTGCCATCTTCATTTGAATACCAGAATCTCTCTATATATATATATATATATATATATATATATATATATATATATATATATATATATATTCTAAGCATTGTTTAATGTAGTAAAAGCAATTCTGACTGTACTGTTTAGAATTTGCTTGATTGACAGGTTCCAAACCATCTAGTGTTTTGGTGACCCTAAATCTTTGAAGGTGACATTGTAGAGAACAGACACAACGCATATCTGCATAGTTATAGAAGATTATATATATATATATATATATATATATATATATATATATATATATATATATATATATATTCACAAGAAGATAGCAACACTGATGAAAATAACAGCGGACAAAGAAACCAAGGACCTCACGAGAGACCTGGACTAATTTCCTACGCAATCAAAATTTCCTACGAACCCAGACGCTTCTATTCACAATTATTCAAAAGTGATCTTGTCAAAACACCAGAAAGAATCACTCTCCTTAGGAGCAAAATTCTGCGTAGTCAAGAAAAACCTAAGTGAACGTGACATTATTGACATTCAGGCTGGAACGGAAAATTTCTACAATGACTTTACGAAAGACACCGCCCCACATGCATTCAATGGACAAGGACTGAAAGCAGAGATAGTAAGCGCACTAGAACAATACAAGAAGGAATTCAAAGGCAGCCAAATCATCACAAAACAGCATATAGACGAACTCAGATAACTCCAATCAGACAAATCCATACGACTTGCCACACCCGACAAAGGATCAGGAATTGTTATACTTGAAGCCGACGCTTACAGGAAGGCCATGAACGATATAATAAATGATCAATCTAAATTTAAGCATGACATCAAACAGAAAGATGATTCAACGAACATCGAATGAAGAATTAATGCAATTTTGAAAAAGATGGAAAAACATGTTCTAACATCGATAGCTGACTCCGAGATCAGATCAAAACTCACAGAAGACATCCAAAAAGAGAAACCAGTCGGAACAAACACCACAAGATTGTACGGCAAACCAAAAACTCATAAAGCCGTGACAGCCTCAGGAGCTCCTTCGATGCGGCCCATTATGTCAATGATCAACGCTCCACAACATAAACCAGCCAAGTTTCTCTGAAAACTACTTGAACCAATACGGAGC
>JAQBSW010010189.1:0-25358 GCA_029291075.1 Eudiplozoon nipponicum
AAGATATTCTATTCTATTCTTTTCTATTATATTCTATTCTATATAACTTTTTTCTCATCTATAGTAATAACATGTTTCCACGTAAAAAGCATATTAGTATTTGTCGATCTATCTTTTGCAAAGCCATGTTGACTAATATCAAAATCAACTGGCAACATACATTCAAAATGATCTAGTATCAATCGTTTTATTATCTTGAAGAACGAAGGCATAATAGGAATTAGTCTATAATCACTGGCGAACGGTGGCTTACTTACTTTTGGCAACGTTTTAGCTACTATCGTTAGAATATCGATTGGTAATTTCCCATTCTTCAAAATTCTATTTATAAAATTGCAGAGAGCATTCATAAAAGTTAAAGGTAATTGAAACAGGTTATCAATCGATATACCAAGGTGATCTTTTTTTGATTTTTTTTAACATTAATTTCATGAATGCATCATTCTCAATAACAAATTGTGGTTCCTGGTCGCCCGCACGATCAGGTAGATCTATGAAATTGTTTTCATTCTGTGAATTACATATCAAATTGCTAAAAATACTTCATCAATTCACAGAGAAATTCATAATTAGTTTTATCCACAGGCAATATTAGCTTTAATTTCTCCTTATATTCACTGTAATCTGTGAGGAGTTTGTATCCTAACCTAGGATTACTCTTCAGTTTGGCCAAAATAATTCTTTCTGATCTTTGACGCACTATCAGCAGTGATGAATTAATTTCTTTTTCAATCAAACCTAACCTCATTTTTTTAAATACTATTGATAAGACTGCACTTCATTATGTTATCTCGTTTAATTCTTAGTTTACATAATTTCCCATTGATTCGCTTCGGTATAACATCCGTAAACGTAGATGCCCGAAATATATCAGATAATAACATTGAAATAGAAGAGACAAATTCATCAGTGTTCATGATATAAAAACTTTAATAATCAATCATTATGCTTAACTCTCTAAAAATATTCCAGTTGATTCTGGAACATTGCACGTGTACATTTTCGAAATTACGTTTCTGTGTTTTGCTACTTAAGATGTTCCATTGTTAAATAATTTGTTGGTGATACAATTCTTTGAAATAGTTTACAACATCATAACTGTGTGTGTTCACCGCTTCAACTTTTAAATATACATGATCTAAGCATTCCGAACCTCTATTTGATTCGTTTATAATCTGCTTGAGATCATGATTAGAAAAAACATTGATTATTTCACAGTCATGCAACTTAGTGAAATCGCCTACCACAACATTATAACCATGGCAGTCAAAAATAAATTGAAAATAATTGGCAAATATTTGATCATCAATTAAACAGAAATAACTATTTCTGGAGTACCTGGGTATCGGTCCCATTACCTCTCGCATGCTAAGCTAGAGCTCTACCATCTGAGCTAGTACCCATATCAGAATTTCTCTCTCACTTCTAAATTATTTTGAACGACAGTCAGTTTCAAAACATAATTTGCAAAAGCGTTATACAAATTGATGTGAAAATTCTAGAACAACTGCTTTATTCAGGTAATTAATAGCATGAGCCGTGTTTTGCATTATTCCTACATTCTATAATTACATATACTTTGCATTGGTGTGGTTTGTTGGCACTTTAGGTCTAAGGAGACTCTATATATGCTCAACTAAGTGAGACGCCATCCAAGAAACATTAGATATTATGTAACTGAAACTTGCGTATAGCGTGCGGCAGATTGGCTCAGTGGTTAGAGCAGAAGAGTCCAAAGCACAGTGCCCAACTTCAAATTGATTTCTTAAATAAAAATAATCATACCAAGCGAATGTCAGTCTTTATATAATTAAACAACCATTTGTTACACGGGCGAAGATAAAAATGATCTAAATCATGTTTACCAACTTGATTTAAACACCAGTCCAATGTTATATATACATTTGTTAGTATAAACAAAGCATTGTGCCTTTTATCCATTACACAATGTTTAGTTTATACCGATATATATATATATATATATATTGTAGAGGCTCAAATCCTATTAGTTAATGAGAATCCAATAGATGCCAAGTAGGTTTCAGTCTTAATACACCTGTTTGAGTCTCATAAAGTTCATACCTGCAATATCTTGAACTAATTTGTTAGTGACCTCAAACTTCAGATTAGCTTCAATGTTGACCGAACTTAAATATATATTTGACAACCTTCTTTTAGGCAACGGACTGTGTAGTTCTTACATAGCAAAACACCAGAATTATTAAATTACCTGTTCCGGTACATCTCCAATATATACGCTTCAAAACACAAAAATGATAGAAGGCGCTCATTGTGAAGATCAAGAATTTGTAAACCAAAATGTAAATAATAACAAATGCCACTTGCTAAAGAAAGTCACGCCAGTTCAGGTACTGATTACCGAACTCTGAAATTACACACAATTCAAAATAATATATACTGCAAAGTATTTAAACAAAGAATATTCTAGAAAATAAACAAATAATTTCTTTATAAATAGTATTAATTTCATTTTATCAATAAATGTCACTTTAATTTTGTCGGAGAAAATATCTTCTTCAGCATACACCATCTTCTCAAAAAAACACGGCTAATAATAGAAACAATCGCTGTACTTCGGCTTACGTTGTATTCTTCCTTAACGCTTTGTGCATACCGGCGCCTCTCTCGTCGACATTGGGACCTGTTCAGTTGTCACTAGCACTGCTAGTTCGTCTGAAGTTGACGGAATGTTATAATCTTGTAACTCGGTAGATCATGATGTCGATGTGTTCAACAACGCGTCTTGTGAGAATTGCTTCTTTGATTTTTGTGCCTGCGTGATCGGATTGTACACACCAGATTCGTCCATGGAACGATGGTCATTCAACTCATCTGGTAATTCAGTCCTATCGTCAATCCAGATAAACTGGAAAATGAATCGATCCAAAGTAACACAATCCTCAATGCCATTTACATCTATGATGACATTTTTGTCAATCATCCTCTTGACTTTATATGGTTTTTTATAAAATGGTGCCAGGCAATTCTTCATATTTTCATTAATTACATAAGCAAGCGAAGCCGATCTTAGATCAGAGGACACATAGTACTTGGTTTTTGCTTTTCTATTCTTGGTCGGAGTCCAACAACACATCTTATCTCTAAGTGCTCCTACAAACCAATCTACATAACTAGAAGCCCAATCAAGACTACTTGTAGTTTCTATTAGAAGATCTCCAGGCAACCTTAATGGTTCTCCGTAAACCAATTCTGCTATTGAAGTTCCTAACTGTGTCCTATATCTGTTACGCATGGCAAGTAATACTATAGGGAAATCGTGTATCCAGCTTGTTCCACTAGTACACCTTAACGCAGCTTTCAGTTCACGATGCAGCCTTTCTACCAACCCATTCACTCGTGGATTGTATGCGCTAGTATGCAATACAGTTGTTCCTATGACATTGAGAGGTTATACGAAAAGCTCTGACATAAATTGACTACCGCCATCACTATTGACACTTTCTGGAACACCATAACGCGATATCCAATTATGTAAGTACGCGAACAAGCCTTCTTGCGCTGTCATATCTTTCAAGGTCGCTACTTCAAATTGGCGACTAAATCGATTTACCATTGTTAGCAAATATTTATGGCCATTGACATCAGGCATTTCGAAAATGTCCATGTGTACATGTCTGAACCGTCCAATTGGTATCCCAATATTCTGTATCTCGGTTCTGGTATGTCTCCACACCTTACGCGTTTGACACTTTGCACAGGCTCTTACCCATACCCGTATATCTTTAGACATGTGCGCCATACGTATATGTCGTTGACTAATCGAATTGTGGCTTTTATGGATGAATGTCCCATGTCGTGTAATAGTTGGATAATTTTGGCGCGTAACTCCAAGGGCACATATGGTCGTGGTTGATTTCTCGACGTTTCGCATAACAACCACTTGCACTCAGAAGCTTGCGAGCATATCCTGGTCTCTTGGACAAAACTAATGTAAAGGGATCCAGTCCTTGCGCTTTCTCGATTTGACTTACTAAATTGTTCGTAGAATCATCTAAATTCTAAAATGGACCTTGATGTATCAGCTCGACATCGGCTTCATTCGGTCTGCTAAGTGCTACGACTACCACATTCTATTTACCAGCAATTTCAGAGACAGTCAAATTGAACTCTGCTAATCGGGTAATCTGGGAATCCACCATGCGAGAGTAATTAAGCCTCGCTGTTTTACCAAGTATGCTGATCAACGGCTTGTGATCTGTCAATAATTTTAACTGATGACCGTCTAAATAATGCTCAAAATTTAGCACTGTGACATACACAGCAAGAAGCTCTTTACCAAAAGTATCATATCGTTTTTCTCGATCATTAAGCTACCGGCTATAAAACCCAATTGGTCTTACTAAATTCTTGTCTCTTTGCTGAAGCACTGACCCTATTGCAACATCTGAGCCATTTGTGATTAACTCGAATGGCTTCTCTTAATCTACAGATGCTAGTGTGGTTATGTCACTTAGTATTTCCTTGGCCCCCTGGAAATTTTCTCGGTCTTCCTCAGTCAAGTTGATAGGCCAAGACTTCTTGGTCGTGCTCCTTTCACGTGTAATTTGGCGTATTAACGATCTTAGATTTCCGGCTAGACCTGGAATGAATCTTCGGTAACAGCTGATCATCCCCTAAGAAACGTCGCAACTGGTGCATGGTCCGGTGCTCCGTTACGTTCTTGATAGCTTGGATTTTATCTTCCAAAGGTTTAATTCCGTCTCTGGAAAGTACATATCCAAGATACTTAACTGAAGTGCATCCAATGTCGCTCTTATTGGGTTTGACCACTAATCCATATTGTTCGAGCCTGGTCAAACCCGTTTCCAAATGCTTACGATGTTCATCAGGTGATCGACTAAAAATAATTATGTCGTCAATTTGCACCCTCGCAAATGGACAATTCTGAAGGACTTCTTCAATCACACGTTAAAATGTTTGACTGACATTCTTCAACCCAAAAGGCATTCGAAGAAAATCATGTGATCACCCTCCTGGAAATCTTACTGTGGTGAGTGATATAGAACTTTCCACCATTGGTATCTGATGTTACACTTTCTGGAAATCTATAGTTGAATAAAACTCATATCCCATAATGTCTCGGAGAAGAGTACTCTGGTTAGGGAGAGGATAAGTATCACCGTTCGTCACTGAGTTTAATAGATGATAACTTTCACAAATCCTCCATTGACCCATTTCGGGTTTGGGAACTACCACTATTATGGAAACAAAATTGGAATTTGACTTTTTACAAATTCCCTCTTCGCGCGATTGTTGAAATTCAGATACAGCAACTTGTTGCTTGTGTTGTGCCAATGGTTGGGCCTTTGGTGAACAAGGCAATGGAGCCACAAATTCTATTTTGTGTTCTACTCCTATCTTCAATCCTTTTCTCTTGGCACTGAAAGGTTGAAACAATGCAAGGTATTTCTCGATGGTGTCGGCAAAGTGATTTGCGATTGTAGGATGGGGTAAATGGACTGTTCTAACTGCCGATGTGTTAGACTCATTTGGTCATATTACCCCTACACCTTCTGCGATAGTCCTAGTTTAGGGATCTAGAGTCAGATTGAAGTGAGTCAAGAAATCCATCTTAAGGATATGGTCCTAGATTTCGGATACCAGAAATTTCCACGTAAAAGAAGATTTCTATCCAAAGGTTACCGACAGTTCTTTCAGTCCCCTAACTCTTATCGGACTACCATTCACGGCCCATAATTGATAATCAAATGTGGGGCAATCTGCTTTGAACACATCTGACCTAACTATGCTTACTTCAGCACATGTGTCGATGGGAAACTCCAGTCCGTTTAATTAATCTCTAATAATGTATTTATTGTTGGATAATCCGGCAATGTTTTCAAGATCTCCGCTTATGAAGAATCTTACCCTCTTGCCAACTGTTTCGGTGCTCATTGATATTGTCGCATTGTTTGCTTTCGCCTTAAGTATGCCTTTTAATGGCATTTCTGGGTGCCTTTGAAATGGAATCCTTCTACGGCTCCTTTTAACAGGGGTTTTATACCTTTCTATGTGATGAATTTCTCTCTACCAGTTTAGGGTTATATGCAATTGTCACCTTGGCATTTGGCACTGCGTTCTTATTCACTATGTGCTTTAAACCATCCGCGCGGCCCACCGAAGTGCTGACACGAGTGACTCCCTCGACAACCAGTATTAATATCCTGACTTTGAAGTTGTGAAATAGCTCTCGCCAAATCATCCACTTTTTGATGTATACTTGCAACTTCTCGGCATAAGTAACGCACATTTTCTTGTAGTGTTAGGATGGTTTGGATATCTGCCTCGCCTGGCTGCACCATTACAAAATCTGCTGTTACAGCATGTACTTGCGTTTCCTGCCGTTTATACACTCCGTCTAGTTCTCTGAATTTATTTGGCCAAACAACATCCATTGTTTCAAATACCTCTAATGTAGCTCTAGGCGTGGATGATAGCTCAGCTGTAAAAATAGAATTCCCCACATCTCTAGATATATTCAACCCGAAAGCTTTTGCACAAAGGCGTTCATAAAACTCTGATGGTATTTTACGTACTATCTTTTCTATGCGTAATAATTCGCACATTTGTGCCGAACTTCCAGGCTCTTATCTCTGATAAATTTCGGCCACAAGTAACTCAAATGCATTATACGGTTCTTCTTTCACAGTTCTTATACTATAGTTATCCAGAGTGCTTCTGAAGTTCTCTGGCAATGCCATCCATGCCGCAGCAAATTTCTCCATAGGGTTTACAATCTGGTAAGCTTTGAATAGCACATGACCATCCCCGACCAAGATGTTAGTGTCCCTTAATTTAAGATTAGCTTCCATGTTGATCGAACTTATGTATATATTTGACAACCTTTTATTAGGCGACGAACTGTGCACTTCTTTGTAACAATACACCAGAATCAAATAACCTGGAAAGAAATAAGACGCTAAAAACTGAATTATTAAATCACCTGTACCAGAACAAAAATGATAGCAGGCGTTTATTGTGAAGATCAAGAATTTGTAAAACAAAATGTAAAGAATAACAAGTGCAGCTTGCTAAATAAAGTCACGTCAGGGATGATTTCGATTACCGAACTCTGAAATTACGTCCAATTCAAATGTATATATACTGCAAATTATTTAAACAGTGAATTTTCTAGAAAATAAACGAATAATTTCTTTTTAAATAATGTTCGTTTCAATCATCCACGATGCTTTAAATATGTAAATAAATTTCACTTTATATTTTTCGGAAGAAATATCTGTAGAGGCCCTTTGGTCACTACCATGAGAGAGCCTCTGGGATGCCAGGCCCGGATAATCCATATATGCGGTATGATCATCTGGTTTGGAACACTTAAGTTCCTCTGAACTATCTTTTAAACTACTTTCCTTAAGTCCATTTGCTAACTTCACTGTATCCTCAATATTTGATAAACCAGCCATAATATTATGATTAAATTTCTTGCAATTTATATATTATATTAATTAAGCTTACCAGAACACGCTGATATCCACAGATTACAGAACGATGCGATGGTGAACTTGAAAACAGATATCCACATCAATTACCTGAAGCAAATTTGAGATCCTTCCAAATAATGCGTAATAAGAACGATAGATGAAAGTGGATAACAATAATTTATTAGCAAAGATATCGGAGATGGAACCACGCAGTGTTCCGCTTCTGCAATTCAGCAACTCAGATAAAACTCTCTTCTAACCTACGACTAGACAAGTCAAAAACTTCGACAATATGAACAAAAGAACTTCCAAAAAATTTACGATATATTTTTAAAAAAAACCATATTGTTTTACGAAACCAGCGATAACATCAAATGTCTAAAAATAAGATTTGATTTATTTATATATGAGGAATTAATTGATGTCGAATAATTAAATTAACCTCCACATACACCCTGATGTTTAAGATATTTAACCATACATTATATAGTCCTCATTCTTCGGTTTCTTGATGATTCTTCCAGAACGAGTTTCAACAAGTTGTGCTGGTACTTCACTAGATTTCATTTTCATATTGCATTGTTCTTTATTCTCAGTTGTCTTGGTTTTATTCTTTACTTTTTTTCCACATTTGTTTGACTCTTCCTTTTTCTCACACATTTTCGAGTCACATCTCGCCTCAGCTTTTGGATACTTCGATGGATACTGTTCTTCAGTCTCATCCTTCGTCCATATAAACTGTGGAATGCAACAATCCAGTGCTACACACTCTACTGTGCTGTTTACTTCTATAAATGCATTTTTATCAGTCATATGATTAACTTTAAATGACCCCTTATAGAACGGAATCAGACAATTCTGTCTGTTCTCGTTAGTTATATATAAACGAGATGTCAGCTTTAAATCTGAAGATACATAGCATTTAGAATTTGGACTTCAAGTTTTAGTTGGAGCTAAACGACTCATTTTATCTCTCAATGCTCCAACAAACCAATCTACTGAAGTAGAGGCCAAATCGAGACAACGTGGAGCTTCTATTAGAAGATCTCCATAAACAAGTTCTGCTATGGATGTTCCTATCTGTGCTCTGTATCTGTTTTGCATTGTCGACAAAACTATGGGAAAATCATGTATCCAACTGGATCCACCGGTGCAGCGTAATGCAGCCTTCAGCTCCCTGTGCAGTCTCTCAACCATCCCATTAGCTCTGGGATTATAAGCACATGTGTGTCTTACTTCTATCCCCATTGAATTTAATGATCTGATAAACAGTTCAGACATAAACTGACTACCACGATCAGTAGATATCCCTACCGGTACACTACATCGCGACACCCAATTATGCAAAAACATAAGTAAGACTTCTTGAGATATCATATCCTTCTGGATTGATACCTCAAACTCACGACTGAAACGATCAACCATCGTGAGTAAATACTTCCAGCAATAAATTTCGGGCATTTCTACTAGATCAATATGTACATTCATGAAATGACCCGCTGGTATACCAATCGTTTAATTTCAGTTTTAGTTTGACGTCAAACTTTACAAGTTTGACACCGTGCACATGTTATTACCCAAGCTTTTATGTCTTTAGACATCTTAGGCCATACATATCCATCAGTGGCCATCCTGATAGTTGTCCTAATAGAAGTCTGACCTAGTTCATGTAGCTGTTGAATTACCTTATACCTTAATTCAAACGATAAATACGATCTAGGTTGGCTCCTGGAGATTTCACATAGTAACCACTTATCTCCAATCTTCCTGCGTGTATACGTAGGATTCTTTACCAACACAGCTACTAAAGGATCAAGACCTTGTGCTTCCATCAATTGCTGGACAAAATCATTAGAAGATGCAATAGAGCATACGAGTGAATCTGAACGAATCATATCTTCATCTGATACGTCTGGTCTACTGAGAGTATCTGCCACGACATTATCTTTTCCTGAGATATGATTAATGGTAAAACCAAATTCTGCGAGTCGGGTTATTTGTGAATTCACCCGCCGAGAATAATTTAGTCTTTTTGCTTTCCCAAGGATACTCAACAACGGTTTATGATCAGTTAATATCATAAACTGATGTCCATCTAGGTAGTGCTCAAAATGCAACACTGCAGAATAAACTGCTAGTAACTCCTTTCCAAGCGTGTCATATCGCTTTTCGCGATCTTGGAGTTTCCGACTATAGAATCTAATCGGCTTGACAATACTATTATCCCGTTGATGTAACACTGTTCCTATGGCTATATCAGAAGCATTTGTGACCAGCTCAAACGGCTTAGTTTAATCCACAGATGATAATGTGGTTATTTGGCTAAACAGAACTTTGGCCCTTTGGAATTTTTCCTTGTCGTCATGGCTTAAATTAATAGGCCAGACCTTCTTGATCGTGCTCCGTTCACGATATAAATGTCGAGTAAGCGATCCAAAAATTCCAGCTAAACCTGGTATGAAACGACGATAGTATCTAATCATTCCCAAAAATCTACGCGATTGACGTACAGTTCTGGGTTCTGGCACATCCTTGATTGTTTGTAAATTATCTTCCAAGGGCTTGATTCCATCCTTGGAAATGGTGTATCCGAGAAAATTTACGGTAGAGCAACGAATCCTGCTCTTTTCTGGCTTTACTACCAATCCATAATGTTCCAACTTAGATAAAACAACATCCAAGTGCTCCCGATGTTCCTCCCGAGATTGACTATATATTGTAGGGGTACTTTTCGCTGTTGCTATCTCGTTCCTGATTTTGTACCCCTACTACATATCAATGGTGGCTATTATTACTACCCGTGCGCCTAATCAGTCTCTGATCTTTTTCGGATGGTTGATGTGAGAAGGCAAAAACATCTGGTCATACATATATTCTACACAATATTGCAATTAGAAATATAATTCACAGATAGTCCAATTTGACCATGTGTTGGTCGGCAATAAAAAAACAGATTTTGACATAAAATTATATCCTAAACACCATTCACAATTAAACTAAATTGTCCGTCTTCTAGACGGCAAAAATAAAAGTGATTTATGTCTATAAAGAAAATGTTTTACATACAATTGGTTATTCTTACACAAATGTCTGGATTGTAATGAGTAGTCAAACGATTAAAGATACATGATAATATGAGCTTAGTAAAATTATTTATGTTCATAAAGTAAAATGTTCGGTGTAATCCGTATCAGGACTTCAATGACAAAAAAACTCACAAATATTTAGTTCAGTTTTTTATCCTCAGGTTATTATATTAATCCATTACTCTCTGAAGTTCGGATAGTTAACCACGGTAGATCCAATGCGTAACTTCTGCAACTAAACGAAATAAGTTCACTGAGACACAATAGTCCACCGCGTGATCCTCTCGGATTGCGCGCGGCTCTGTCTATTTATAAAAACACTATTAATTACAAATAAAATTGCAGTTCAAGAAATATCGATTGAAACTGCTTGAGACTAAAAGAGATTGTTCCTAAAATCACAGCTAAGAGAAATATTGTTTAAGGACAGAGTTAGAATATTTGACCTTAAAGAGCACAGCGTTTGTCAAAATTGACCTTCGTTGGGTTGTAACACGGAGCCGCGTGTTACATACACCCCCCCGACAGTGAAAATTAGTACACAATGAAGGGAGCTAACCTTACAGGAAATGTTATTGCTTTTTCATGCCGTATAACGACTGATTTTGGTTCTGTCAACACTGATACTGGCTCCTCTGTTTCTCGCGTTCTTGGACGGATGGTTAGGTCGAAGTGTTCGAGAAAGTCACGTCCAATGATGTTCCGTGTCGTGTTGTCGATGATGAACGGATATTTGAAACATCATTTTGAGTTGGAGAACGAGATTGTGTGTACTCGTACCCCAAACGTCGCTATGTTGGAGCCATTCGCGCAGGTCAGACTGTTGGTGTCGACTGGGTGGGTTGGTTCGAGATAATTGTGGCGTAGTGAGCTTACATCTGATCCAGTGTCTATGACAATTCATTCGCCAGAGATTGCGTCACGGATGAGAAAGTATGTTGATAGTGGCAACCGGCGATGAGATTGATTGCTGGCATTTGGGCGTTTGAAGCATGACTTAATTGGAGCCGTCGCTGTAAAGACAATAGTTTGATTGCGCTCTACCGCGAAGGCAACGTGCTTCGAGCCATCAGACGTGGAGCGGCCAACATTCTTGGGGTGCTCAGCCTCTGCTGCCGCCGAGGAGGCTGATCCCACCCGTCTTCCGAACCTTCCATGGGCGGATCCTCCTGAGTTGTTGAGGGTGACCGCGCCCATTTGAACGTCGCGTCTGTGTGCGGGTATGTGCAGACGTTTCCGAGTCAATAACGTGTGTAGTGGCCTTCATTGAAAGTGCTTGAATTTCTCAAAATCTAGCTGTTTATTAATTCCTTACTGGCTGTGAGTTCGACGAACCGGGGCACCATTTATGTAGGGGTACTTTTCGCTGTTGCTATCTCGTTCCTGATTTTGTACCCCTACTACATATCAATGGTGGCTCTTATTACTACCCGTGCGCCTAATCAGTCTCTGATCTTTTCCGGATGGTTGATGCGAGAAGGCAAAAACTTCTGGTCATACATATATTCTACACAATATTGCAATTAGAAATATAATTCACAGATAGTCCAATTTGACCATGTGTTGGTCGGCAATAAAAAAACAGATTTTGACATAAAATTATATTCTAAACACCATTCACAATTAAACTAAATTGTCCGTCTTCTAGACGGAAAAAATAAAAGTTATTTATGTCTATAAAGAAAATGTTTTACATACAATTGGTTATTCTTACACAAATGTCTGGATTGTAATGAGTAGTCAAACGATTAAAGATACATGATAATATGAGCTTAGTAAAATTATTTATGTTCATAAAGTAAAATGTTCGGTGTAATCCGTATCAGGACTTCAATGACAAAAAAACTCACAAATATTTAGTTCAGTTTTTTATCCTCAGGTTATTATATTAATCCATTACTCTCTGAAGTTCGGATAGTTAACCACAGTAGATCCAATGCGTAACTTCTGCAACTAAACGAAATAAGTTCACTGAGACACAATAGTCCACCGCGTGATCCTCTCGGATCGCGCGCGGTTCTGTCTATTTATAAAAACACTATTAATTACAAATAAAATTGCAGTTCAAGAAATATCGATTGAAACTGCTTGAGACTAAAAGAGATTGTTCCTAAAATCACAGCTAAGAGAAATATTGTTTAAGGACAGAGTTAGAATATTTGACCTTAAAGAGCACAGCGTTTGTCAAAATTGACCTTCGTTGGGTTGTAACACGGAGCCGCGTGTTACAATATAATGATTTAACAATAATTGATTGCGCGGGTGGTGGTAACAATGCTTTAAATCAAGTTTGCGGGTTGGTGTTTACTTCAAGCACGCAAACTTGATTTAAAGTATATATAATGATGTCATCTACGTACACTCTAGCAAATGGACATTATTGAAGAACTTCCTCCGTCAGACGCTGGAATGTCTGACTTGCATTCTTTAAACCAAAAGAAATACATATGAATTCATGCGATCCTCCTCCAGGGAATCGCACTTCTGTGAGCGGTATAGATTCTGCCTCCATAGTTACTTGATATTACGCCTTCTGCAGATCTAACGTTGTATATACCTCATACCCCATTATATCTCTGAGCATGGAACTCGGTTCGGTAGAGGATACGAATGACCTCTCGTTACCGTGTTCATTAGATGATAGTTACCATAAACCCTCCATTGAATTGGTTCAAGTTTTGGAACAACCACTATTGGAGATGAAATGTGGGAATTTGAAGGCCTACAAATTCCTTCTTCTCTCAACCGCTTAAATTCTTCAATAGCAACCTGCTGCTTATGTTGTGCTAACGGTTGAGCCTTCGGTGAACAGGGTAGTGGTTCCACCAATTCGATTTGGTGTTCTATGCCTGTCCTTAAACCCTTGCGCCTAGCATTGAATGGTAGAAACACGGCCAGGTGTTTCTCGATGACATCCACCAAGTCATCGGCGACGAAAAGTTTGGGTAGTCTCACTGTCCTAACAACTGAGGTCCCAGTCTCAGCATAAGTCACTATCCCAGTGCCTTGTCTAATGGTCCTAGATTTGGGATCTAAATCAAGATTAAAATGGATCAAAAAGTCCATCCCAATGATGTTATTCTTTATATCAGCTCACCTCTGCATCCGTGTCTATTAAGAAGTTTAACCCAGTAAGTTCGTCTGTTATAACGAACTTATTGTTGCTATAAACAGCAACTTCTTTAGGATTACCTTCCAGTCGAAATCTCACAGATTTACGGACAGTATTACCTCGCGCTTCTTCTATCAAAGCTTCCAAACCTAACTTCGATGATTTTAGTATGACTCGAATATGCATACCTTGGAGCTTTGCATGCGCAAGCCCCCCCTACGGTTCCTATTAGCGGGGGCTCCACTAGTTTTCCGGCAGCTTAGACCAGGCTACAGGAAGACTACTTCCTTTCCATCGGGGACCACCCAACTTAGGAAATGTGCATCCCCCCTTCTGCCACTTTGTAAACTCGGCGTATTTACGATGCGAAATGCACCACTCGCGTGTTCCTTGAACACCCTCACGCGATTCGCCACTCAGATGCTTAGAATTTGAACTTTGACTCCGAGAATTCACCCTACATCTGCTGGAACTTTCCTTATTGTTTTTTATCCAATCCACATGCCTGCGGAGGGTACTTTATTCATTCTCTACGGTCAGGAGTCTCTCTGAGAGATGTCTGAGTTGCTGCTCCAGGCGTGAATCTGCAATTACTGCATACACAGTAGGTTCCTTGTGACGATACACTTTGTCCAACCCTTTGAACTTCTTTGGCCATTCTAGTTCCAATGAATCAAAGACATCTAAGTTGGCTCTTAGTCTTGCAGGCAATTCTGTTACAAATATACTGTTAATAACTTCCTCAGATATATCAAGCCCGATGGATTTTGAAATAAGTCTTTCAAAAATTTCAGATGGGAGTTGATTTCCCAACTTTTCCTGACGTAACAAGTCAGTCATCCCTTCAATCCTCTCGGGTTGACATCGTCCATGAAGTTCTTCGATTAGAAGCTCAAATGCATTTGCCGGTTCGTTCTCAGAAACAAAATTTCCTGAGTCTAAATAGATTCTATTTTAACGGCTCAGGTAAACATAACGAGGCCGAGACAAACCTTTCTATAGGTTCGGTCATCCTTTTTAGTTTAAAATCAAATTTTGCTTCTTTGACCCATTCAGAATGGTTGTATAGTCTGTACATATAAAGCTTAACACTGCTATCCATAGAATTGCGGCAATAGCGATCATCTACATCACATCTTTCCGCATAGAGGATCCTGGCGCGGTCGCCATTTTTTGTAGAGGTCCTTTGGTCACTACCATAAAAGAGCCTCTGGGATGCGAGCCCCGGATAATCCTTTTTTTCTTTATTATCATCTAGTTAGGAACACATAAGTTCCTCTGAACTATTTTTAAACTACATTCCTTTAGTCCACTTGCTAACGGCTCTGTATCCTCAATATTTCATAAACCAGCCATAATATTATGATAAAATTTCTTGCAATTTATGTATTATATTAATTAAGCTTACCGGGACACGCTGATATCCACAGATTAAAGAACAATACGGTGGTGACCTTGAAAACAAATATCCACCTCAATTACTTGAAGCAAATTTGAGATCCTACCCAAAAATGCGTAATAAGAACGATAGATGAAAGTGGATTTCGTTGATTTATTAGCAAAGATATCGGAGATGGAACCACGCAGTATTCCGCTTGGGCAATGCAGCAACTTAGATAAAACTCTCTTCTAACCTTCGACAAGACAAGTCACAAACTTCGACAATATTAACAAATGAACTTCTAAAACATTAAAAACATTTTTTAACACAATATTGTGTTACAAAACCAGCCATAACATCAAATGTTCAAAAATAAAATTTGATTTATTTTTATATGAGGATTTAATTGAAGTCTAATAATTAAATTAACCTCCATATATCTTCCTCTACAATTTCCTGGTTCTGTTAAGGGTCACACACTGTAACTGTTCTATCCGTTTTTCTATTTATCTTCTTATTAACCTCGGTTGGCTTCTCTGTTTACTCGGGATGTTAAAAATTGCCAGCTCTTCAAAATTGTGTTTAAGGAATTTCCATATTCAAATTGTATCACTTTCAGATTGTACCAATTTTTCTAAAGAAGTAGAAAAAGAAATGTATTGGCCTAATTTTTTTCCTGCTTGACAGAATAGAACTATCACATATTTCTGACATTTTTATGGTGAATCTTTTGAATTCGTTCATTCAATAAAGGATTAATATATTTTAAAATTTGTTCTGCATATTTTTTGTATGAGTGATTTTATTTTTCTAAATGTTACGTCATATCAATAATAAATTTTCCAAATTAAAATATTGTAATTTGACATGTCTTCATCTTCAAATTCTGACCCAGTAAACTCGTTTGAAATATTTACCAAGGCTTTGCCGTTTGCAAACGATTTAATTAATGACAATTTTGAGGATTCTATGTTAAACTTTAATAATGAAGATAATGTTGATTTACAGTATGTTTTTCCTGAAAGGAATACATTGAACATAGATTCAGGTGGGTTTAAATATCTGAAAATCGTTAGCATTTAATAATAATAATACATTTATTTGGCAACAAAGGCCAACAGGCCCAACCACTGAAATAACAAATAAAAGGTAGGATATGTGGAGATGAATGAACCACAGGGGAGGGAGGATTTGAGGAAGGGAAGTGCTTTCATCAACTCCATGATAGTTCGATTTGGTGAAAAAGAGAGATTCCATTGGAGTAGATAGAACCAACTGGAGTACAATCCATGAAGGGTCCGAGCATCAATGCGGGGTAGGTTGGTGTCGGACAGACAGATTTGAGTATGGGATGGAAAATGATGGCGCACCGGTAGCAAAAGTCGGCCGATGGAGTTCTTTGTCGTGTTAATTGAATTTCTGTAGGGTAGTATTGACTAGGATGAAGTCGGCTAGATTGAAGCTTGTGTCTCATGCATGATTCACTGGCTTCCGTTGGGCGAGGTTACGACTGATGGTAGGCGAAAGGGAATCAGTGTCCGATGTATACCGTCGAGTGGTCCAGTAGACTTTTCGAGTTTCCGGTCGTTCGCTGAAACAAAAAGGAGAATTAGTTGAGCAAAACATGGTAAAGTATTCTTTATTTGGACGCGGTAGAGTGAAAAATGAGAACAGAAATGGTATCAGGGAGTCAAGAGGGAGAAATTTAAAATCAGAGGGGAAAATTGGGAATTGAAGGCCAGCCAGAAGGGACTTCACCCTCCTAAACTAGTAACAAGTGAATAATCTGTGGATGAAAGAAGTGTTATGGTTTAAGAAGGAACCAATTGCGCTTCCAATCGGTCGTCTCGCGTAGAAATTTGTTAAAGAAGTACTTGTGGGCCGCCTTTTCAAATTCGTGCTGGGATAGGAGCTTTATTTCAGTGGGAAGAGCGACGAAAACACTAATGGCTTTGGAAAAGAGAGATTTTGTTAAATATATTTGGAGTATGATTGGATTGAATTGAAGGGTTGATAGAGCGTGTGGCGTAGTGGTGACTTGGGTGAGCGAAATTGGACAATGATAGGCAAGATGTGATCTTATGAATAAAAGGAATGACTCGTAGGTGACGGGTAAACAAAAACGGTAGAAGGTTGGCCAGGAGTAGGCGTTCCCGATAACTTT
The DNA here is from genome assembly GCA_029291075.1 of Eudiplozoon nipponicum. Classification (NCBI taxonomy): domain Eukaryota; kingdom Metazoa; phylum Platyhelminthes; class Monogenea; order Mazocraeidea; family Diplozoidae; genus Eudiplozoon; species Eudiplozoon nipponicum. The sequence goes on from JAQBSW010010189.1 coordinate 17,225, forward strand.
GGCTGTGAGGAAAGACTCGCTTTAGAAATCTGGAGAAGATCTGTTCGATGACGTATGAGGAGGCTAGGGTGAGAGGACAGTAGAATTGGCTAGCGTATGAAATGAGGAGTAGGACATAGACATTGAATAGCGGGAGTTGGAGAGTGGGGTTGTTAGTCTTGAAGCAGATCAACCGGGCCCGTTTGAAGAGTTTGGAAGTAGTATGTGTAAGGTGCGGGGAGAAGTCTAGAGATTTTGAAAAATAGATACCAAGGTGCTTGACCGAATCTATTATTTGTCATGATTTTATAAAACAATAAAAAGCTTTATTTGATTACAGTTTAAATATTTTAATTTTATCGAATTTTCTTCATTCAAATTACCAAATATTGTGACTAGACTGTGTAGACTTTATTAATTTGTCTTCGTAAAGTTTCCAGTTGCGTGGTTCGTAAACTGCGTGCTCATGGTTTGTTTATCTTTTTTCACAAAAGACGTTTAACGAAGCGATATTTTAATATTTCATTGTTGAAATTGACCAAAAATTATTATTCTTATTGATAGTGCAGGAAGGAACTCAATTTCGCTTCAAAGTTTTCACTTCCGGAAAGCACGTTGAGCCAACCAGTCATATGGTGAGCGAACGCAATTTTTTGTAGTAAATCTTATTTTCAAATAACGAATAATAGCAATATGTGTGCGGATACAGAGCAATTGACCAAGGAACTTAAGAAATTTAGCTTTAAAGAAAGTTCTGGGGAATTTAATTGTTTTAAATTTGATTATTCCGCATATTGGATCATGATGCAGTCGCTGTCTTTTGTAGAGACCCTTGTGTCACTACCGTAGGAGAGCCCTTGATACGCCAAGCTCGGATAATCCATATATACGGAATGATCATCTAATTTGTAACGATTAGATTCCTCAGCACTTTCTCTTAATCTAAATTTCTGAAATCCTTCGGTCAATTGCTCAGTATCTTCGCAATTACTGTTGTTCATTGTGTTAAAATAAGATTCCTTACAACATAGTGTGTACGCTTGCCGTGTCATTGATTGTTACAGATTGCCTTTCTGGAAGTGAAAACCTTGAAATTTGTATACACATGATTATTACCTGTGTGGAGGTTAATTAATTTGTTGGGGATGAATTAACTCGTCTTATTCTGTTCATTTGCCATTAGAGTAACTGAAATTGAATGGATGAATTTAGTAGAGAAATTATGGCAAATCATTAGACAATTGCAAACAGTAGATATGGGTATGACTGTTAGTGAAGTTTAGTCTAACGAGGCGCCTAGGAGAGCATTCATGCTGACAGAAACACCACGTTGATTAAATTGGTGTTTAGATTTATTGTCTTTAACTGCTTGCAAGCCCATGGCCGGCGAGAAATTGTGTCGATGCACACGCTCTGTGTTCCATTCATCAAACATCACAGTAGATGGAGTGGACATGGAGTAGGAATAATGAGGTAATTTAGATAGTCGCCAGCAGAGCTGGAGTCATCCGAGGTTCGAGAAGTTGATGTTTGCATTTTTGGACTTACGGAACAGTTGGTTTTTGATAATTGCGAATTTTTACGTGAGTTGGAAGTCGTTCAAATACGCTTTTCGACGCAGAGATCGTGTCTGATGATCATTTGTTTAGTATGATCATCTAGGCTTTGGAATGCGAGAGCGCAAGCCAGTGACGAGGTGCGTAACCTTGAGTTACGTGGCAAGTTCGCGCTCGTATTAAGTAAGGTGCTTAATTTGTTTGTCGTTCAAATTTGCTGGATTGTGTTAGTAGATTCTAAGCAGGGAGTTAAGATATAATGGGCTTTTAAAAATCACGATGTTTGGTTGTCGGGGTGATTATTACTTTACAGACAATGGCGTCACAGGTTTGGTGAATCTCATACAAATTAGTGCAACGTATGGCTGTTTGTATAATTTCCTTTGGGGTAGAAAATATGAGGGGATAAGTAAGGATACCTGGCAGTTGTAAAATAAGAGATCTACTGATTTTGGACTTCAGTTGCTTTGTTTGAGTGGACGCAGTCGAGTTGGTTGTTTCCTGGGGTAGCAAAAATTCACAAATTGATTCAGTACGTTGCCAGCAACGTATGATTTTATAGTGTAAAGTTGTGCAAGCTAGCAATAGGAAGGTAATGGTCCCACGAAAATGTACTAATCGAACGGCTGAGAGAAAAAAGTTGCGCTTCACGAGTGTCATCAACTAGTGTGAGATTCGGAGATCGATAGGTAACGGAGACAGATTGGCCTTGATCTAATATCACTAGCTGAAAAACAAAATTCCTATCACAGTGAGTTAGAGGTATTCGGGCGCTTAGGCATACGAGAAGACCTTATGTATGCAGTTGTTCCACCCCCCTCGATCAATAGTTCTGTCGGTTCGAAAAAAAGAATATCCGTTGATGAGGAAAAGGTAATTAATCTATTCCTGTTCATGCAACATGCTTCTTTTATAGCTTATTTATGTACATCTTGATGCATGGTAGGGGACTGTCAAGTTTCGACAATAACGCACATGTAAAATTCATTTGAGGATAACAATGTCTGCAACTGATTAATTTTTGGTGTGAACGACCTGAACTTCATGAAAAAAAATTTTTTTTGATGAAAATTGAGTATTGATCATCAATCTGGAATTTATTTATCTAAATTTTGTCAGGCGGGTGGTGGAGTTGAAGAAGATGGAGGTTTTGCAGGGCTCGAACAGCTGAATTGATGCACTGTCACCAGAGTGGGATTAGTTACACTTTGAGACGAGACCAGGTCTGAGGTGTTTCCACTGTTTTGGTGGGGAGGAGGGGGAAGATTGAGAGAAAAGAATATTGCAGGAGATAATTATGTGGCTAGCTCAACCACAGGGCTCTGACCTGTTGACACTGCAGTGGCAGGGCAATTCGCCCTAGTTTTCCCAGACTTTGTTTTCTATATCACCTCGCCAGTCATGATATTGGCTAAAAGAAAGGTATTCAGACCGGTACAGGGCACTGTGAAAGGATGCCCATTTGTGCGTTTTTACGTTTTGGAGTCAGCCGCGACGTCGAGGTAGGGCTTGGGCGGAATAATTTTGACATGACAAAATCAGCTATTCAGCTTCTTTCCAAGGGTTGGAACCACGTGCGCATCATAGTTCTTTGCTGGAAACTGAAAGACATAACATCGAATCGAGCCCAGTGATGATCTTGTTTCAGATTTTTAGCAGATTCATCCAAACTTTTGTTCATAGTAGAGAGGATTTAACTGCAAAGTTTGGTCTTTATATAATGTCGTACGGAGGAAACCATAAGGAAACTATATTTCCATTTGTACTTATTTTTAAAGTTGATGGCCTAAATTGTGTTATGTGGAGTTCTAGGCTGCCTCGATTCTGTGTGTTACCTAGTTTAAAATCTCCTTTAACAGTTTTGTTATGTTAAAATATTTCTCTAGATGTTATGTGGCTGTGAAGCATCAGTTATTAAAGACTTGTATTGCTGTCTGTTATGAGATCATAAATTAAGTGACAGAAACTTCCAGTTTCATGAGGGGTTATTGAGCCGTTGGAATCGATGATCTCTTTTCGTCACTTTTAATTGTTTGCGAAATAAAGATCCAAAAGGATCTTCATGGTCTTATTGTTGTGATTCAGAAGGCAGAATCCATCCTAAATGAGTGAAAGAGTACCTCTTCGGTTTAGTTACAATATAAATGTCTGAGCTTCTTATTTGGAAAAGACGACAGTGTTTTTTTTAATATCAGTCCCGAATGCTATTTGAGTTTGTAACTTGAATTATTCAGGTTTTGAGAATTAGTTTCAAAAGAGCTCGTATAGAATATGAAATTTTAAGTGTAGCGAAGCCCAATTTGAAAAGAGTCATCACGGTACCAATCTACATGTTATGAGATTGCAGTTGCAGCCAAATTTTGGAATACCAACCGGCTATGAGCTGCATCAGAATTTGTAACTGCTATCATTTTCAGAAGTATTCTTGAATACACATTGGTAAAATTCTTACAACTTATCGCGTTGTCGAGTTACGCCATTAGAATCAGTGGTTAATTTATCTGTAATTTATAAAATATTGTGCCGCTATGGTAGCCATTAACGTAGAAGGAGAAGCTAGCACTCATATAAAATATCGTGGTATCAGTTTTTTCTATTGTTGTTCTATTGTTCTATTGTCGCTATTATTATCCTCAAAAGGATACACGAAGAGAGCGAGAAGCGAACTAGATAAACTTTGGAAAGGGATGTGACGGCTAAATTTTTGAGTTGTACCACCGGTATCTGCGGCCTACTATTGGTGCTTTCCTAGACTTCTTTGTTTCTTTCGATTTTGACTCATGTGAAGGTTTGTGGCGAATTATGTTAAATGATGGCGTCTCGACCGAAATTTTTTTTAGTTCTTGAAACCTATTCAAATGAGACATTGATTTTTTTGCACTAGTAAGTTCCTCTCTGGATCTTTTGCTTTTGGCTCCTCCGTTAGACAAGACTGTGTCATCGCTCCTAACCTATTCAATTATTATAATGGTGCAATATTTGCTGAGGTCACTGATGAACTTCCCAGAGTGTAGGTCGGTGGTGTCGATCAGCTTTTTGATATCAAATACGCGGACTATTCTTACAGTTGAATATTAATGCATAAAACACTTTATGGTCAATATTGATCCGGAGCCTAAGATTGTGCTAAATGGCACCATGTTGCTAGTTGTTAACGATTTCGTCCACCTCAGATCTCTAGTGAAGCATAACGGATCGGCTTCTGCCAAAATTTTCAGGCAAGCTTTGCTGATGCTGCTTTTGATTAATTGTACAAACAACTTTTGAATTATTTAATTAGACAATCATTGCTTGCGAGGGTAGTGGATACAAATGATTTAAATCAATATTGAATGCTTTATATAAACACCAATCCTATTATTTATACATTTGCCAGTATAAACTAATAATTTTTTAAGGTAACAAAGGCGATTCGTCCAGTAGACTGGTATCGCTCATATTGGGACCTCTTAAAATATTGTCCAAAAATTTGGCGAGGACAGGGCTCAAATTTGAGCATTTTCGCATCGGAGTCTGTGAGTCTATCCACTACGTCACCCTTCAGCATACTACACGATTTTCTGTTGAATACTAATTTATGCTTCTTGTTAACCTTAATTTCAAGTGAAGTTTCGTAGCACCTTGTTCTGAATCACAGTAACAAGCACAGCAAACGGGCAGAATGATTAGACAAGTCAGAAGAAAGAGTTGCCTAAAATATTAGGCTTTATTCATCATATAATGCAGATATACATGCTAAAAGACAAAACAAAACATGTTAGTATACGAACGGTGTTAATATAAATGTGTGTACAAATAAACAAACATATCATTCTCCTCCACTGCGATTTGTAGCGTAGCGTCAGAGTCGGAACAAGACTGTTATAGTAACAATTCAAAGAGGATTGAGAAAACATAGTATTTAAACATTTCCACTTCGTAAGTTATAAGAATGAACACGTTGTTGTTGATTGATAAGGTTTTCGAGATTCTCTGATAGGTCACGAGCATTTGAGTTATCCGTAGATTCACCATTTGCCTTAACATTATCAATATCGGTATCGTCATTATAGGAGGTTTGTTCATCAGCAACAACCGGTTCATTTTCACAGAGTCCCATATTAGTTCCAGCTTCATTCATCAGTGCGTCGGAGCCTTTCGGGGCTAATTGACGGATAGATACTGTATCTTCTCTTCCATCAGAAAAACGAACATGCGCATAGTTAGGATTGCAATGAATTAGTTCAACTTCTTCCACAGAGGGGTCATATTTAGAAACTCTAGCATTCTTCTTGAGTAAAACTTTGCCAGGAACAGTAAGCCAGGTTGGGAGTGTGGTACCAAAAGTCGACCTTCTATTGTGTCGAAAAAGACGCTCGTGAGGGGTTTCGTTGGTAGATGTGCACAATAATGAACGGATTGAATGTAATGCGTCCAGCAGCACGCATTCCCAGTTTTCAACTGAAAGCCTTTTTGATCTGAGAGCGAGAAGGATCGATTTCCATAAGGTACCATTCATTCTTTCTACCTGTCCATTTCCTTTGGGATTATAAAGAGTCGTTCTACTCGAAGCTATACCTTTTTCCCGAAGAAAATTTTGTACCTCGGTCGACATGAAGGAAGAACCTCTGTCTGAGTGAATGTACGAAGGCATCCCAAACATTGCGAATATTTGACACAGGTGAAGTATGACGGTGTGACTGCTAAGGTCAGGACAAGCAAATGCAAAGGGAAATCGAGAATATTCATCGATGACCGTCAGTAGATAACGATTACGAGTTGATGAAGGAAGAGGTCCTTTAAAATCGATAGATAACCGCTCAAACGGTTGGGTAGCTTTGATTAATTGGCCTTGAATTGCCGAAGGAAATCTGGGCTTGATTTCAGAGCACACTTCACAACTCAAGGTCATTTTTCGAATTTCATCAATAGAATATGGTAAATTACGAGATTTCACAAAGTGGAGCATACGAGAAATTCCAGGATGACAAAGAGAAACATGTATTTGTTTTAAATCCAGTCCATTTAGAAGCGCACCACAACAGGATCGACTTAGTGCATCTGCTGCTTTGTTATCTTTTCCGGGTCTATAGACAACATCGAAGCTGTAAGGTGATAATTCCATTTTCCAGCGCAAAATTTTATCGTTCTTCACTCTTCCTCGATTTTGATTGCCAAAAATAGAGGAAACAGATCTTTGATCAGTGACAAGTTTGAAATGATTACCCAAAAGTAAATGCCTCCATTTTCGAATAGCTTCAACCACGGCATAGGCTTCTTTTTTAACAGCTGAGTGATGTTTTTCAGATGGCGTCAACGTCCGAGAGAAAAACGCCACAGGTCTTCCATCTTGGTTCAAAGTGGCAGCAATAGCTACGTCCGAAGCATCAGTTTCGACGACAAACGGAATATCACAACGAATAGAAGCTAAAGTTGCTACGGCTAATTCTTTTTTAAGATCATCGAAATTTTGTTTCACAGAGACGGGCAAAGGAAAAGTTCGATTATGAACGAGTGAGTGGATTTTATCGGAGAAGTTGGAGATCCACGGCGAATAATAAGCGAAAAATCCCACAATTCTTTGTTGCGATTGCACATTCGACGGTGGTGGGAGATCTTGTAAAGGCTTTAATCGGTCAGGATCAGGTTTAATTTTTCCATTCGATATTTGAAAACCAAGAAGAGTAATTTCTTTAGCTGCGAAAATGCTCTTTGATTCATTTAAAGTCAATCCATATTTTTTAGCGGCATTAAGAAATTTGTTGAGATTTGTTTCGTGTTCAAACGTATCTCTCCCGCAAACTGTCACATTGTCCACATAGACAAATGTATCTGTGAGATGTTCCTGTGCGATTATATGATCCATAGTTCTTTGGAAACATGAGACACCATTCGTCACTCCGAAGGGAATGCGACGGAATTGAAACAAGCGTCCACACGCTTCGAAAGCAGTAAATACCTTTTCATGTTCTTGGATAGGTATCTGGTGGTAAGCGCTTTTGAGATCCAAAGTGCTGAATATATGATATTTTGAAATGGTTTCAGCCATTTGGTCTATTTTCGGCAAAGGATAGGCGTCTAATAGTGTGAATTTGTTGACTGTTTGGCTGTAGTCCACAACCATACGTTTCTTGTGATTCTCATTCGATACCACGAGAACTTGTGCTCTCCACGGGGATGTTGAAGGTTCGATAATGCCATCAGAAACTAATCTGTTTATTTCATCCCGGATAAATATTTCATCCATTCGATTGTACCTTCTTGATTTCGTAGCAATAGGCCTCCAGTTAGCAGTTAAATGGTGGAAAAGAGGCGGGGACGTAACAGATGCAGGTTTCAGTAAACAGACGGTGAATGACGATTTATGACCACCAAAAGAGATATTTACACTTTTATGCAATCCAAGGAAGTCATGACCGAGGAGTACGTCAGTACAAAGATCAGAAAGTATAGATAGCTTGATATTTTGATAAACACATGATTTGTATTGAATCGACACAAAACAATGACCTTTGGTATGACTCGAAAATGAGCTAGACGCCATGGTTATTGTTTCTTGAGAGGAGTGAATTTTCCAATTATTTTTCAAAACGAAGGCTTCTGAAACATAACTACAGGAA
>JAQBSW010010190.1:0-25358 GCA_029291075.1 Eudiplozoon nipponicum
TAGTAGGTTACCCCTGCGCATACGATTCACAACGATAATAGTATATCAGCCAAAATACAAATTTCTAAATCCATATTCTATATAACTATTTGAAACACCATCTAAATTGTTTCGTTCACTATATAAAATTCATAGACGCGGTCTTTTAGTCAAACATTAAATATGCGGCCTAATGATTTTTCTACAGATGTCAATTCATGACGCTCATTCCTGAATTTATTTTAATTGATTCCCTAATCGACCTGGTTGATCTATATTGGTTACATAATGCAATGCGTTTACAATCATCCCAGTTTATCTGATGACCTGTCTCCATTGAGTTCCTGCCTATATCTGATCTATAACTATGTCCATATTTGCATGACGTTTTAGGTTCCCCTCTACGTACCTTTACTGGAAACACGGTTTCATCCATATCTCCGAGTTTTCAATCTTTACAAGGTATCTGGTGTGTTGAGGCGCTTTATTTTTTCTTTTGGATTCGGCAGCTTATTGCCTATAGTAAGTGATTTTCTTAATATTGTTCTTATGTTGTATTGCGTTGTTAATTTCCTAAATTTTCTACTTAATCTGGAATCATAATTCTGTGATTTTCTTCATTTGGCTTTTCTAAACCCATAACCTGTACTTTGTGGTCTATTTTTCGCTAAATCTCAATAGTGTCTCATTTATGATTTGCCTAATAAATTGTGTCGGAAACTTATTTATCCTGAAGATTTCTTTCAATTTCAACAGATTTTCGTTCCTATATTTTAAATCCACTATTTCCAGACTTTTCATTATCATTGATTTTAGAATGCGTATTTTTATCCAAAACGAGTGATTAGAGCAGAAATCGGGAGGATACCGAAGTAGGCCTCTTTCCTATAAATATATTTGTCTGATATCTAACCCATTCGTTTTAATTTGAAATCCATAAATGATAATTCCTCTTTTCTTTCTTTCTCCAACTTAAACATTTGAGGACAAGCAGCGTAAATACGGCAACAGGGTGACAAGACCAGTGAGAAGCAATCAATGAATTAGAAAAACAAGCTGTACATCTAGAAATATAAAGTAATCGAGATTTTACGGACCTTCGACTGCTACCAATAGTCCCGCAATCGTCAATTGTGGTATCAGCTTGAATATTAATTAGTAAGATTTAGAGATTTAAATAACGTTTTCAATTAGGCAATGTTATAAAGAGTTTGAAATAACAGTGTCACTTCACCACTTACTAGTGAAATTTAAATTGCCATCAGATAAGAATATAAATCTCAACACATCTCTATCTAACTGTAATAATTTATTGACAATTTTGGTTGATTTGATGATGGAGCGCAAAGTGACTGATAAAAAGTAAGCTAAATATTTAACAGCTGAACTTGTAATAGTCTCTCAGTCGTGAGAAAGCTACACTTCCTAATATAAAAGAGGAAGTACACATCTGAAGTCCTCGGGGCAAGAAATATAAATTAAAATAATATTTTTTGTGTTTTTAGCAGTATAGAACTGTCATTCTTAAATAAACCAAATTTTAGAAGCAACCTTCATTATATTAAACAAGTTTAGTATAAATAATGGTAAAATTTTAAAATAAATTGAAGTCACAAATAAATGTTCGTATTGGTGCTGCAAAAAAGTAAGTTAAACATCTCTCAATGTGTCTCTCATATGTCGCTTTTGATATATATACTAAAGGTAATAACACAAATGAGTTAGCAATTTATAACGAGCTGTGAATTAACCAAATGCAGTCCAATTTATGCAACCAGCAAAAGAATGTACGGGCATGAAGCCCGGATTAGGTATTATCAAGTAAAAACTTAAACAAAAATTTGTTGCACGGGTGGTGATAACATTTATTTGAATCAAGGCTGCGATCTTGATATAAGCAATGATCCAATTGTATACACAAATTTGAGAGTATAAATTAAGCATTGTATAATGTGAACAAGGAAATTCATCCAGTAGATCAACTTCGTCCTTAATGGAAGCCAATCACGTACTGTCCAGGATTGATATCCTAAAAGCTTAGTTTAAATAAGGTCGAAAAATATGTACATTTTACAGAACATAATAGCGTTGTTTAAAATATAAACAACGTGAAACAAATGTTTAAAGTGAAATAACATAATGAAATCAAATATCGCTTTAAACATTTTCTTTTAGAAAAAAGTCAGGAAAAAACATTTTTAAGGAGTCAAACATACCATTTCCATAAGCAAAGCGCATTTATGCCACAATGCCGGGGATCGTTGCTTTTCCTCATCCAAGTTAACAAATTCCATTTTATCTTCATGATTACCATTCATTTCTACAGTTTTCATTCCGCCCTCGATGCGGCTACTCAAGGGATGCTCACAATTTACAAAATGACGACGCATTTCAGATAGCACGGTCTCAGGCATTGATCGTTCTCTTTTGTCTTGAGCCTTTCTTTTAGCATGCTGATTATGATGATAGTTAAATTTATGATGAGAACTTCTTTTAGAGTACTGATGTCGACTTTTTGTTTCACATGGTTTCAATTGCCTTCGTGCGCTATGATTTTGAACATCTGTCACAGGTAGACAATCTAGCCCAACACCTATACTATGAGCAACTCGCTGTTCTACAAGTTAAAAATATATTTATGAATGAGCATAGAGCGTCCAGCTTGTAAAATTTAAATATTGCTCAAATGTAGAAAAACCAAAATATATTAAGATGTATTTAGAAAAAATATATATAGCAGACTTTTGTGCAAACGTCATGTCAAGTGCACACAATCGAACCAATTAGAACAAAATTTTATTTACATGTAACGCATTAAAAAAAGGAGACAATATAAATATTGTTTAAAATGTAATATTTTGCCCAATTTTCATGTATCTTTTCTAAATATATTCAACCTGGCCAAAAAGAACAGGTGTACTGATTTCATCCTTACTGGGAACAGTAGCAGACAGAATTACTGTGGCAATGGTTTGAATCAACAATTATTTGGGTTCAGGTTAATGCAACTCATCTCTTAGGTCATTAAAACCAAACAAGACATACCAGTTTGTTTATTATCATCTTATGTTCCTTTAGTAGTCATGTGGAAATCGCTTTCGAAACAAGGTTCCATATAGTCATTTCCTATTTATAATTATAAGACATAAAACAAGTCACATAGAGAGGTGAAAAATAATTAATGAATAAGATAGCAAATGAAATTCCTCTTATAGACAGGATTGCTTCTGATTAGGCTCTTGTCAGTAGTTACATGAATTTGTGGTAGCACATATATCGGACGTACAAAGAAGCAATTGATAAACAGAATCCAGCAACATTTACCACAGAAATTGATTAACAAAGTCTTGGCCGCGAATAACAAAATTCAACAACAATTTACTAGTATCCAGACGAGACCGAACACGACCTCGGCTAGAATCAACAAACATTCAATCGGATCGACAAGAAACTGAAGAGGAAAAAAAAGATGCACATAAGTTGACAGAAATTTCCAAACAATATGAGCGTTCAACACTGCAACACCGCACTTGCGCTGTTACCAAGTGAAGAACACAAATTTTCGCAAAAAGGTGAAACCATAGGTTACACTCTGAAAAATAGCACTCGTACACGTAAAAGCGAACAATTCGAACAGATGGTTAATTCTCAAGCCATCAATACAATAGTGACCATATTTCAGACATTACTACGCAATATGGCGAAAATGGTCTTTACATGCAAACAGACACACACACAGACACAAACGCATACACACTTACCAATCAGCCAAAACAATAAATAGAAAACCGAGCCATATGTGTTGCCACCTTCATATTCAAATGAAAACACAAAATTTATGTAAATGAAAGATTGTAGAGAGAAATTTAGTATTCTCGAAATAAAGGGCCATTATCCACTTTGATATTAATTTATTTTTTCGTCTTAATTAGAAATATACTGTGTAATATTCGAAGGCAATGGAAATAATAAAGATATATATATATATATATATATATATATATATATATATATATATATATATATCAAATCTTTCCATTATGATTTAATTAAAAAAATCTGGCCCGTATTCCAATTCCTTCAGATCTTAGGCAACGAAAAACATGAAATTCTGTTCGCCAGTTTAACCGAATTACGAAAGCAAATTTTTCTTAGTTTAACACCATTTTTAGCACACAGGGAAACATTCGGGTTGGATGCCCAATGATCAAATTCAAACTTCCTCCAAATCATACATACTTTAAAAACTTTCAAATGTGTGGAGTTGCACATATATTTGACGCATGATAATGCGACTATTCGGCGCAATTAACTAATATTTACAACCGAAATTGAGTAAAAACACCAACCAATGTCTGAAAAATCATTGATTGCGTAGCATAATTTTTCGACACAAAAGAAAGTCGGATAAAGTGTTGCACATATGCGAATAATTTGATATTAAGCAACGAGCATCCCACTAATAAAATTATTTTTTGAAATTCAATTGCGGAGTGCCAGCTTCATATTTTCCAATGCCGTACGCGAGTAGTAGCTTTGCACGGACAGTTTCACAAAGATCCGATTGATCACAATTTCAAATTTCGTTTTGTCTTCGATCGGGCTGAGTTTGTATTCGTCCCAACAGAAATGCGGTTCTATCAGAAAGATTTAATAGAACCGCATTTCCATTGGGACCAATACAACCTCAGTCCGATCGAAGATAAAACGAAAATGGAAATTGTGATCAATCTGATCTTTGTAAAACTGTTGGTGCAAGGCTACAACCCGCGTACGCAAAACGTGGCATTGGAAAATAAAATTATTTTGCATTGTACCCGTCACGAATACCCAAAACCAAGAATAATATTCTTTTATTGGACCATCCCGACTATATGGCGGATCAGCACGTTCAAACGTTCAACCTGACTGGTTTAAGTTTGAAATAAAAAGTAGCTGAACAAACATCATCAATATTATCATAATAAACGCTCCAAACGACTGAAAAAATAAGAGATTAACAGTATAATCCACATATCCGGCACCGCAACATCCAGGACCACCTGGTTCAAATAAAAAAACAATTTCATTAGAAAGCATGTGCAGAAAACAATTCAAACTAAATTGGTGTTTTTATCCATACCAAACTTACTTCAAATCATTCATTGTCATTTAATGTAAATATACTATCAACTTTGAACAAAGACATTGTATATTATAGTGTATATACGGCTTATGAACGATACCTTCGTCAGTATAGGAAATAATTAAGATATAAATTTTCGGTCAAATTAAATGGACGTGGTTGATGAAGCAGTACAGTTTGCACAGGAAGAGAAGGAACGCTGATATTTGTTTATAATTGGTTTTGCGAATAATAAGAGATACTACAGGAACTATCTAAAGGTCAATGATAAGGAAATCACGTTTAACAATGCCGTAAATCTATGATACCAGAAGTGTACCGAGAACTCATGAAAATAACCCAATATCATACCTTTTTTTATACTTTACTGCGGCTCACTCCTTTTGGAGGATAAGCCGGCTCCATAGAAATCCCGGATTATACCTCTCCATGCCGGGCGGTTGGCAGCCATTTCGGAACATCGAACATTCCAACACCCGAAATTAATAGGTGTTTTCGCGCTGATACAGAGCACGTCGCTTGCCGGGGACGCCGTAGCATGAATGGTATTTGTGACATTTCATGGAGTTTCTTGGGAATTTGGTACAAGTGGTGTCCCCTCACCACTCGGCTTTTTGATCGAGGACGCAACTCTAGCCTTTGCACATCCAAGCGCAGTCTGCAAGGCAGCAGTAAGTTGCATGGTTGCCGATGGCTGTTGAGAGCTCATTCGCCATTCGGAAGTACGGGGTACTGTCCAGGAGTCCATGTAATCCTGTGGCTGTTGAACCCTTTTGTGGCGGGGAACACACGCCGAGTCATGGTGCCGTCGTCGGGCTCATGTGGTATTTTATAGGAGATCCGATTGCCGGTCGGAAATCCACCACGCCCTGGTGACACCACCGCCATAGCCCCGTTAGCCCATGTACGATCGGCCATCGAGACATGGTTGACACCGTCGTACCACGTTGAGGCGAGGATGGCCTTTACGACGGGCAGTTAAATTAAACAATCATTTATTGCACGGGTGGTGGTAACAATTCTTTAAATCAAGTTTGTGAGTTTGAAGTAACCACTAATTTCATAGTATTTAACTAGTCGTCGAGCAACATAGTGCCAATGGCGATAGCTTTGCTATGGTTTTCGACGAATGGTTAAATACAATGGGATTGGTGTTTACTTCAAGCTCGCAAAATCAATTTAATGGACCTCTATATCCTATTTTTGTACTCGAATACACGGGATATGTTCACCTGAGGTTTGTAAAACAGAGATAAACTAATTTAGAGTAACGCTACGGAGTTTAATTACCAGAATTTGGGTATCATATATAGTTTGAGACGAAGAAATCAAATTTGGATCAATCAGCAAAATAGATAAGTTATTGCGAAGTGATCTTCTAGCGAATATATTTAAAAGGAAAGTAATAGGAGCGTTTAAATCTCACTTCTTGTCAATGCAGATTAAAGTTTTGTTAAGTCCAGCAAAACTGAAGAATTTGGACGTCAACACCATTAATCGTACACAAGATCTAGCAAGCCTACAATGTCCAGCACTATGAATAATCAAAAAATAAGTTCGAAACAAGGATAAACCAACACCTTCAGCAAAAATTTAGCAAAGGGTTGCAGCTCCAGCTAAAAGCAAAGCGAATCGCGTACATTTAAATCTTAAAGCAAAAAAAAACTGGAAGCAAGATTGGCCCAGAAAATACGCCAACGATGCTTTAAAAGTAAAATATTTATTGCATTACAAAATGCATACGACGTGTAAGGGCACATTTCAAATCGAATTAACCAACTATTTATGCAAAGAAAAAAGAGCCTTGAAAAAAACAAGAGAAGGGAAGATTTGACGAGCGTGATTCATTGTGATGCCATCGCCTCTTACGTTCATTACAAAACGCACGACAAAAACAACGACCTAATTTATTTATTCATAAATATAACTTTCGATAATAATTTTGGTTAACATAATATGTTTATATAATTTTTTAAATTTAAAATTTATTTTGTTAATTTTTGCAATGCCAAGTTTTGCGTACGCGGCTTGTAGCTATATTATATATATATATATATATATATATATATATATATATATATATATATATATATATATAGTTGTTGAGTGAGGGTTTCATGTGCGTTCGGCATATGCATATATAGAGTTTATTTACTGTGACAATTTCGTAGTTTAAAACAATTGGTGAGTCAAAAAGAATAAAATATAAATAGGACGGTTTCGTGAACGAGGTTACCACATTTGCTTAAATCTGCTATTGTGATTATTGTACTGTGTATATAGGGAACAGGAAAGCGCGTTCCGAAACGTAGCCAGTAAACAAAGATTAGATAGTACCGCATTTAAAATGGTTAGTATGAATGAAGTTGAAGCCTTCGGTAGAAAGGGACGAATACACGCCCAGCCCGATCGAAGACAAAACAGGTACGGAAAGGGAAATTTGGACCAATCGGATCCTTGTGAAACTGTCGGTGCAAAGCTACAACCCGCGTACGCAAAACGCCGCATTACAGAATATACGAATTTGTTAGTTGATTTTAATCTTAAGTGTGAAATAAACAATGCGTGGAAGTATACATTTGTTATAAAACAGGTACGTATAACACAATGTTATTTCAAGGTGTTTCCGCAGTAGTTTATTGCCGGACAATTTATAGTACTCGTAGGTCGGCAAAATCTTGAATCCTTTACATTTTCAGGTGCATCCAGTCTTATTCTATCCTCAGGATATTGACACTATACTCACACCAAAAGTAAAAATTGTGTTGAATGTGGTAACCTCATTTAAGACAGATCTGTTTATGTTTATTTTACTTACTAAAGTATTTTTGTCTGCTCAAATATCCAGCTTTAATAACTATTAACTTGTACTCATATTCATACACGAAAATCCTCCCACAAACACACTCACACACGCAAAAACCTATACAAACATACCTGTATACTCTAATCTGAATTTACATTTATAGAATATATTAAAGCAACCCGTAAGGATTTACATACACAGTTTTCTAATTACTTCTCCAGGTGCGTAGAAGGATCGTTTGACTAATCTAATGGTGTGAGCAATATGTTATAGAGAGAGTGAGGTTAGTAAAACGGTTGGAAGAATACAGTATTACCGTAAAGTATTTGAATTGCGAGACAAGAAAATCGTATGATGACTAAATTGATGTTGATCGGCCAATGAAAGAAGATTGTTTTTCGAGAAAGAGTGCCAGAGAAAGAGAGAGAGAGCAAAAGAGACGGTAATAGGAATCAAGATTTTACCGAACTACGAGTGCTATCAATTGTCCCGTAATAGGCAACTGCGGAACAAGTTGAAAGATTACAGCGCTGTGCAAAAAAGTGTTTCTTCTCGGCAGAACTACACTGGACTGTAAAAGCTGGTAATTTATATAGTCACTTTTTTAAATCAAAGGGATAACGTTCGATTTAACACACATAATAAACGACAAACAGGAAGTATGAAAAGTACATGCATGGAAACGCGCGCACTCACGGGGGCACAAGCAATTAACTGTTTACATTCAAAAATGTACGAAATTCTTTTAATATAATCAAGGTTGCGAACTTGATATAAACACCTGCCCCATTAAGTAAATACATTTGTTAGTAGAAACTAAGAATTGTAGAGTCCTGTCCTCGGCAAATTCTGTTCTGTACATGATAAGTTCTCAATAAGAACAAACCCGGTTTACTGGATAAATTGCCTTTTCCACACTATACACAACCTAGTTTATTCTGACAAATGTACATAATGGGTCAGTTGTTTATATCAAGTTCGCAACCTTGATTAAAAAGTATTTGTTATCACCGCCCGCGCAAATAATGTCCATTTTAATCTAAATGATATCCAGGCTGGAGCTGAAATTTTCTATAACGACTAAACAAAGCGCATCGCCTCACAGGCATTCAATTGACAAGGACTGAAAGCTGAGTTAGTTAGCACGCTAGAACAATACAGAAAGAATTGCAAAGGCAGCAAAATTATCACAAAAGTCAAACAGACGAACTATGAAAGCTGCAGTTTCGCAAAGATCCGATTGATACCCATTTCCGAGTTTTGTCTTCGATCAGGCTGGGTGCGTATTCGTCTCTTCCTTACGAAGGCTTTAACGTCACAAAAGTCAAACAGACGAACTATGAAAGCTGCAGTTTCGCAAAGATCCGATTGATACCCATTTCTGAGTTTTGTCTTCGATCAGGCTGGGTGCGTATTCGTCTCGAAAGGCGAAATCTATCGGAACGAACCCCGCGAGACTGTACAGCATACAAGACTCATAAAACATTGACAGATTCGGGAGTTCCTCCGATGCGGCCCATTATGTCTATGATCAACGCACCGCAAAATAAACCTGCTGAGATTCTCAGCAAACTACTTCAACCATCATGAAATATCATAAACACGAACACTATCAAGGACCTTTTCGTGCTAGCAAAAGAACCAAAGGGAAAAGGCATCTTAGAAATAAAAAATGGTCTCACTTGATGTCTTATTCTTTTTAACGAACATTACCTGTTTAAGAATGAACTTTAAAATTTTTCTATGGACAAAAATTATCTTAAAAACATATTAGCCTGTACAAAAAACTTCCAACTTACGATCAGTTCGATATAATAACTATGAGAACCTGCTTTGTACCTTTGTACAAACATGCCAGAAAAACATAATTTATCAGTGCGCACTCTAAAAAGGTATTTAGATTGCATAGTATTGTTCATTCCAGACGCAGCAGACCTTAACGAACTTCTCATAGAAGCCAAAGAAGCCGATTCAGGCATCAAATATAATCTCCAGTTTTGAAAAACAACGACACTTTTTGCCCTTCTTAGACATCGAACTCAATCGAGAAGAAAATAGTGATTTTAAACTTGCAATTTTTAGAAAATCTATCTTCACTGAGTAATACATTCAATGCAGCAGCAGTGTCGCAAAAACTCACAAAAGTAGTCTAGTTAACAACTTAACTAATAGAATCAGGAAAAACGAGGAATAACTAGGTTTCCCGAGGAAAATTTTCTAATGAACAACTACTCGGGCCGATTCATAGATATCAACATCAGACCACATCGGATTCGTACTACAGAGTATATCATCAAACATGTTTTCCAAAACTTACTATTTAGAGGTGACTTACCGACCTCAATAATTACACAGTGTATAAATTGAATCACTAGGGAGAATTTCCCCAGTGCTCAAGCTAACATCACATTCAGCACACAGAAAATCATGAGGCTGGATGCCAAAGATCCTTCGCCAATTCTCTTCAAATTATCGTGACAGTGCAGTAGCATATATATTGGACGCACGAATAAAATTGACCAACAGAGCCCAGGAGCATTTTTACCGCATAAATTGATTAAAAATCAGCCTCACACCGTTACAAATATCAGCGATTTTCGAGCGTACATTTAAAACGGGGTGCCTAGTCAATTTGACGAATTTCTCAATTCTTCACATAGAAAAGTCATAAAAATTATATATATATATAGCAAAACAGTATAAGCGATCAACACCGCAATCAGCATGCCTGCGCTGTTACCAAGGTGACAGAATGAAATTGAAGAACATGGCGAAGTGCAAGATGATTTACAGAGCAAAAACATGCATAACAATCAACAAAGCGAATACTTGGTCAATACTCAATCCATCAATACACGAATGACCTGATCTCGAACATCGCTCTGCAATATAACGAGAATGGCCCCTACAGCACACTGCGTTATAAACTAACTAATCTTACTTACATCATCTGTTCATAACTAAACATTCCTCTACAAAGATAACCACTTTAAACTTGAACAGCATACATTTATTTACCTTTAGAGTATTCACGACTTGCTTTCGTGGGTGGTTGATTTGCACTATAAGTTTCGCAATGTTCCGATTGATCCTCATTTCCAAGAACGCAACGAGTTCGTCATCGTAGTAGCTTGGTGCTGATTCGTCCATTTCCTCCGAAGACTTCAAAATCATTCATACTAACCACTGGAAATCAGGTAATATCTCATCTTCGTTAACCGGCTAGTACGACCTAATCTTCGTTGACTGGCCTTTTTGGTACGATCTAATCTTCGCGGAATGGCGGTATGATCTAAACTTCGTTGACTTGCTTTTTTGCACGATCAATCTTCGCTGATCTCATATCCAGTGGTTAGTATGAATGATCTGGAAGCCATCGGATGAAAAGTACGCATCAGCACCCAGACACCACGAAGACGAGCTCGTAGCGTACTTGGAAATGGGGATCTATCAGATCTTTGCAAAACTGACAGTGTAAATCGACTACCCACGAAAGAAAACCGTGGATACTCTAAATTTGACGATTGCATTGTGCAACCTGATAGAATATCATTCAATAAATTTACCTTCTCCGCGAGTTGACGCTATGTATGTTGGTTGTGATGCTTTCTTCGCGTTGCAGTCAGTGTAGACACTTAATTGTTGCGACGACAACGAGGTAACAAGCATTTCTTCTGAAGAACAGCGCGAAGATAGGCATTCCTCACCATCGCTAGTGTGTGCATCGGGAGTTCTGTATGCCGGTCGCACGCTATTATGATCTATAGACGGACAAATCTTGCGGTGAGTCGATGTAGAGAGCGAACCTTTTTTTGAAACTCGTGATGACATCGCAGTTGAGCAAGAATTCGGCGAAGCTGAGCGTCGACGACTACGCGATAAATCATTTGTATCTTGAAATTTGCCCATGTCAGCCAACTGTTTAGTGAAATACGCCCGCAGATTTAAGGCTTCACTTTTGGCAGCATTTCGTTCCATCGTCAACTTTTCAACTTCGCACAATAACTCTTTGAAACGACTCTCAGAGTGTTGACAAGGCATTCCGTGTGTGCATATTGGCTGTTTCTGTGTCGAATGTGTGAACGACATACCGGTGGAAAGAGTCTGTTTAATATCTTTATCATCATGTGCTAAAGTGAGATCGTTTGGACTGATGGGATGGGCAGATTCCTGTTTGGCCGGCAGGATAACGTCCTTCTGTGATGTTCCACACGAAGAGGTGAGCAAAAACGCTGATGGTGGCAAAGGAGCTGAGAAACTAACATTTTCAATATCTTGCAACATGTTACTCTAATTTGTTCGTATCTTGCTTAGCGCAACGAATGCACGCGTTGCCCGAGATGATTAAACAAATCATATGCCTAAAGCAAAGATAGCAGCTTCTAATTTGACAAGCACCAAACAAGTTGAAAACCTCCAGGAATCAAGAAAAAGAGCATTTAATCATTTAAATAAAACAAAATAGAAAAGTTTAATTAGGCAAAATTTATTTTTTTGTATTTAAAAAAAATTGAGTTTGCAAATTTAAGACAAGCATCAATCACATTTTAATTACCCTACATCGCAACATAGCAAAACTTCCATCAGTCGCACGTACTGTCGCGCTTCCACCTTCTATGATCATCATCAGAGCACGAAGACAGGTCATTCGTGTAAACTGCTTGCAATAAATTGAATCTTTTATATAAAGACACTTCATGCCAAGTAGTGAGGCAAAAAAATAGCTAAGGAAAGTATCGAAATAAAAATAGTTCAAAGGATTACAGCGACGCCAATATATATTCTGCGTTTAATCAAGCACTAATACGAAACCAAGATATGATGCAAAATAGAAATCAATTCCAATAAGCGATAATATTTGACACACATGCAAAACAAGAAATCTGCGAGGCAGCTTTTATTCGTCTAAGAGCCAACAACTAGCATCGGTTTTCAACAAATTGGACAATCCTAGATTACCGCCAGTTTATTTTAAGAGAAAATTACTATTGATTCTGTAGTATACTTTTGCTAGTTATATCAAATACAGAAATAATTGATATATTTAATTATACTTGCCTTAAAAAAGTATATCTCCAAAACAAGATAGAAAATGATTTATTCACCATATTAACAGAAAATTACTTTCTTAAATGAGAAATTGGATTATACAGCAAACAGGAAGCAGAACCGTACTTACATAAACCTACCATTCGCAAATTCATTAGCAGTTCGAGTATATATTTATTTGGTTTATTTATTTGCGCATATGGGATGTTGTCACGGACAGCTTCCGCATATCGCCAATGCTTTTCATTTCTAGCTTTAACGGCACCCGAAAATCCGTCGTCCTGTGGGTCAAATTTGCAAACCATGAGTTGGGCTATTAAGAGAATGGTTAACTTTTTTGCCAGTTGTGTTTTATCTCAAAATTCTATTGGATTCACTTCCTTAGTTATATGCTGGTCCTACCAACATAGGACGCAGATAAGCTATTTCATTTGTATGAACAATATGCCTGGTCAATAGAAGGTTTATCCTCTATAATTAGGTTTAGCTGCAGTTTGCCATAAAACGAGCATCACATTTGCAATGGGCATCTGTCATTAACCAATCTGCATGAATAACCTTTCTTTTTTGTCTTGCTACTTCCTATTGGCATTACGCAGGATGTGTGTTCAAGCAGTGAGATTGTACTTTATTAATTATATATTTTCTATAAAATTACGCCACGTTCACTCTAGTATTGTTTTAAACAGATTCCCATAAAACATTCATATCATTAAGTGTCGTGAGATTGCATTATCGTCAACAGATGTGCACCAATACCGTTGATGAAAATACAGATATGGTGAAGCTAGTTAAAACTGACGCTTTTATAAGCAACATATTGAGATAAATCCAGTTTACCAACAGTTCTTAGCAAAATTGATGTTATACATCGAAACAAGCAATAAATTTCAGATACAACCAACAAGGAAGCCCATTTAAACTCAGAAAAACAGCCGATAAATGCTAGAAAATATTATCTAGTTTAACCGTTTCGTCAACGCAGGCTAATGTATTCCAATACATACCGATTTTCTCTTGCATAACACCAGTGGAGTTTGTCTGAGACTCTTACTGGTTTTTTTGCAATGTGTCAATCTAGAATCATTCCAAAAGACGCATTAAAACAAGCCTTTAACCATAAAAATTTCGAGCCTGAAAAACTGACGATAGCATGAGATTTGCCGAGTCTAATGAGATACAATTATCATCCGGTTTCATTTGAATCTTCGACATCAGTTTAACTAGCAGTAGCATTTAGTGTTAAATGGGTAACGGCGAAATTATATAATACGTGCCAGAAAAAGAAGGAATTGAAGTAGCCACAAGATGCCGAGAACGCTGAAACAGCCCTTTTTAAGGCCGATGTGAATAAGAGAAAAAAGCACAGGATAAAAAGAGTTGCCTTATAGACAGAGTGGTAGAAGGAAAACAGCTTACTGTAGACACTCATTGCCAATTCTGTCTCCTATCAGCAATCTAACGAAAACGCCCTTGTAGATTATTTGAATTTGGTGGAGGTTAATCAAATCACAGAGACCAATGATGTACTGTCGAATATCAAAAATCTTATGTAAACTACTATTTATCAAACCTAGATTAGGTTTTAACATGAGTGCATTTAACATTCGATCATTAAAACAAAGTGGACAACAAGAAGCTCTTGAACGTATTTTATATGAATTAGAAATCGATAAGTTGCATATCATAAATCCTAATGTGGGATCCTACGATTACAAAACAAATTGGGTGCACTATCCTTATAAACGCGTCATTGGATTGAAACCTCTGGATCCACGGAATCTTCCCAATCCGGTCAAAAGGACATTGTCCTTAGCACACGAGTAGGAGCTTCATTAACAGAAAGCAACTGTGTATGCAACTGACTTTCAACAGCACGTCTTAATAGGTCCACTAAGATCAATGGTAGAACCTTAATCAAAGTTGCGCTTTCGTTTTATCTGCATATGCCCGTGATTTCATAAAAAATAACAGTAAGCACGCTTTGTATTGCGAAATAATTTTATCAAGGTGGAAGATACACCTTAATCTAAATGCGCAACGGTAAAAATGAGTGACTGTTGGATAGCGCAAAGGAGCATAGACTAAACTTGAGCAGCAGAAACCTCAGACGCACCGTTTTTGGTTGCGCAAAATTTCAACCTCCAGACTCGGGCAACTTTGAACTAAAAAAATCATGTATCCATTAGTTATAATATATATAGCTTTTCGCTCATATTGTCTGAAAATCTAAATAAGAATAAAGCTCATTTAAATGTATGCCCACTCAAATAGGCGCATTTCCAACAAAAATATGAAGACTTGAAAATAATTGTTAACTGGTCTTGATAATGAAAATTCGAACTTACTGTGGTCGAATATAAATTCGATCATGCACAAAGCAGGGACTATTTTATGTGGCACTGCTAACTCCAGTAGAACAAGTCATTGGTTCATTGAAAAGTGCCACTGCTATCTGTATCTAGCGTCATCTGCAATTGTAATTGTCCTAGTGGACAATCATATGTAGATAGATGCAGTAGAATATTAAATTTACGCTTGTCGTATTACATACCAACTCGGGTGATACAAAATACTATTGGTTTGAACGTGCAACTATAACAAAACGTGTTTGCCCCGTAAAAATTGCGGCATGCCAATGAACAGATTTTTAACTTTAATTGAAGATAGGAGTTTTAGTGGGCTTCTCTACTTGGAAGTAATTGCAATAAATCTACATTGTCCAGAATTGTGCAAGAAAATACAATTTGTTCGTGCACTGACAATATCATTTTTCACATGATGGAACTCCTGTAGTCTTTTCGGTGGGCCTTATAAACCTATGTAAAGTTTATCCATTGGCGTTTTGAATCTGAAGGTTCTGACCTCGCGACCCAAACAGTTCTTTACATCTGACATAATACACAAGCGCGACATCAATTTTGCATGACTTCCGGAGACCAGACTTGTTTCGAGCACTGTCCAACTTATCTCATTCCGTTTTAGTTCACGAAAAATGGCAATTCTTTTCTAATCCAAATGCGAGCGTGATCCAAAGGTGAATGGAGTTTCTCCTCTGTTATCCAAAACAGCAGTGAAAGCTTTACTTCATTGGAATTCTATGAACTCTCATTTGGTCAATATGAGATTCTGCATACGCAACCTGGTAAGTACATGTGCCAACTCAGAATTTCTGATAATGAAAAGAATAATTTCCTTCGAAATTTATCAATGTAGACTGATGATTTGAGCGCCGTTCAAAAATTCCAAATACTGATGCAACAGAGCTATATAAAGATGAATTCTAGGTGAAAACAATTGCGATGGAGGCATAACGCTTTTCAACTTTGCATTTAACCTAAATCTGGTTGTGCAACGCAAATATCCAACACTGTAGTTAACATTTTTTTCAGAAAGTATTGCGATGTAACGTATTCGGATGCAACGGTAATACTTTATCGTCCTCTGATCGAACACACAGTGATAAGCAGATAATAATTCTTTCCTATCGAGAACTCTACTGGATCAACCAATTGATCTAGCAAAAATCCTCGGGCCGCCAGATTACGATCGAAATTACGCGCCATGTGGCCTCCAATAGTCCGGTTGAATAACTGTTCATATAAAACAGAAGTGTTCAGAAATCCTTCACCAACGCTAATGTGTCTTTTAATGCCAGTTCCGAATAGCGTTTACGACCATTTGAAACGACTATATAAAATATTGGACCTAAAGGTATTTTAACCGACTTAGAATTTATATACTACATTTCAATCCACGCCATATAGGATCTTTTTAATCTTATAAATGGCAAAAGTATTATCAGTTTTCACCCATACCGATTGACGGCAATAGTTATAAAATATTCGTGGTAAGCACGATATCATTCCAAATAATATAACATATATATATCCTACAAATCAAGTTTGCGAGCTTAAAGTAAACACCAATTCTATTGAATTTAACCAATCGTCAAACAACATAGCAAAACTACAGTCAGTCACACGTACTGACGCGTTCCGACCTTCCACGAGCAACACTAGAGTACGACGTCAAACTGACTAGCAATTATCAAACCGCAATGCATATATATGAAAAGCAAAATTAGATATGTGGCTCTCACCTCTAGTAGTCTTGCATACATTGAACACGCCTGGAAATATCAATTGCACAATTTCTATGCATTCATTAACATTAACTTTTTGCAGCTTTCGCCACAAATATAAATAGATAATACAATTAAACAACCGTTGATTGCGCGGGTGGTGGTAGCAAATCTTTAAATCAAGTTTGCGAGCTTGAAGTAAACATCAATCCCAAAGTATTTAACCAATCGTTTAACAACATAGCAAAACTACCGTCATTCATATAGGTTTTATGGCTGCAAACTAACAGGTACACATATTCTGCATCACTTTACAAGAGTTACAACGCATTAGGAGCACGGAACATGTGCGCCAATTGGACTGTAGCTTTTGGTAACGCTGACTACACCAAATCCCACTTGTACCATATGGACTAACCAGTTATAACGTAAATAATGCCTAATAAGTATTGTATACGTCAGTACTTCACAGCGGAGAATATCTAAATACTATAAATTTTGACCTTGCTATACCTGGACTTAACCCAACAAATAAAGTACCGTTTTTGAATAAAAGATAAAACTCTAAAAGCTGGCATACACAACCAAATAAAATTCGAATGAATAAATTACTATCGGGAATATATTTTGAACTCTTAATACTAAAATAGTAAGGGATTCTCGTACACAAAGGCCTCCACAAATTAAAGGTAAAAATAATAAGAGGTAACCAGATAAAATTGAGCAGAATATAACGTCAGAACATGACATGTAATCAACTGAAATGTACCACAACAATATCTACCACCAGATTTGAAAGCTAACTTTAAAATGAAAAGGTAATAAAATCAAAATGAATAATTTATTTTATGAATATCCTTAGAAACGATAAAAGTGTACAAACGGAATATAATGTAAATCTCCAAATAATCCTTTAAAAAAATAAAATCCACTTTAGCATTTTAAACTAACAAGTATAAACAAAGCGGTTCAAATGAAATTTTACATTTGATTTATTACTTTATACTTAGGTGGTATGGTGAACTATTAAGTTACGCGTAACGGACTGCAGTCTTAATAGGTCGAATAGTTACAAAATAGGTTTGATTGTTATTTTAATGCCAATTTGATAAAATTTTTCGTGTGAAAATAATTCACTCGTCATAATTGTACGTTAAACGAACAATGTTTGCGCGGACGATGATAACAATTGCTTAAACCAAGGTTACAATCCTGAAATAAACACTAGTCGCACTATGTAAAAACATTTTTCAAAATAAACTAAACATTATGTATTTCGGAATATTCTCTAAAGTACGTTAAGTGTTTCCAAATATGTCGAAACCAGTCTACTGGATGAATTGCCTTTTCTACGTTAAACAATTCTTAGTTTATATTGAGAAATAGATGTTCATAATGTGACTGGTGTTTATATCAAAGCTGCATCCTTCATTTAAATAATAATTGAATGTTGCCAAAGCACACAAGACTGCAATAATCAACGCATTTTTTTAAAATGTAAGCCTGATTAAAAAGCACAACTTATCAAATTATGATGTCTTTAATTGTATCAAAAATAGTTTCGTGCAATGAAATTAGACGAATGTGCTTAAAATCTATTGCATATTACAAATATCATTAGGAGAATCATTAAAATCAACACAGGAAAACTCAAAAAAATATTTTTTGTACAAAATATTTATTAACTAACATTTAAAATTTTGCATTAATAAAATATTTTTGACATGGCAAATTATGGATAATAAAATATTTTGGAAATGAATAAAAACTAGGTATGCATTTAAATCTGTAACGAAATTTGCACTTTATTTACAAGGTTTTGTGCGAAAACATTGTTACACAATAGAAACAAATAGAAAAAAGCTAATCCAACTTATAATTTCCAAATCAAAAGATCAAACACAGGCCAACAAACCTTTTGAATTTTTTTAAGCATTACGCATATGTGGATTTTTTACAATGACAAATAAGATTTTTAACGTTGCATACAGCGAGACAATTAATGTGCGTTAATCAAATAAAGGTGATAAATGACGTAATCTAAAATACTGAGTCAACAAAACGTAAGCAAAAATCAAATTTTGCAGAACAAAACACCTGAATAATAAAATTCGTAGAATCCACGACCTATTGCATTTATTCATTTTACTATACAAGGAACTCGTCTTCAGAACGAATATTTGATTTCATCCTAGCTATAAATAAAATAATAAACTATATACTAAAAAATATTACCACAAATGGAATATTATAAAATTACAAAGCATGCCTCATTGCAGTTATATGGCATAACATTATTCCAGAAGCAACTGCGGCATTTAGCGAGGATACAAAGGGCGAAACCTCATCGAAATTTTGACTGACGCATTCAGAAAAACCAAAGCCGCCTCGACCGATAATTTGATCTACGGGATGTTTGACGCCAATCAAACCATTAGAAACATTTCCAACAATGCCCTCAGGCTCAATATTTCTTTCTGTACCAGGAATTCGAACAATTAAATCGCAGGCACTCAAGACTAGATCTGAAAGGCCACTTGTTTCACTTCCTATCGCCAATACAATCGGTTCAACGGTACAACTGCCATCTTCACGTCTGCAAAGACCAACCTGAGAATGAAAAATAAAACAAAATTTAATTAAATCATTTTTTAGCATAATTATTACAAAGTTAACTGAAGTTTGATTAGTGTTACGCTAAAATGTAACAACACACTACGGAAATATACACATTTGATTTTTTATTAAACCAAAAATTCACTGGAAACACACACACAAATATATATTTATCGTTTCAATTTTTACCATTGTTTAAACTATAAGAACAAAACAACGTACTCCATGGAATAACATCTATTAATAAATCTTATTTCTACCAGTATCTACAGCCATTGTTCTGGATTCGTTAGTATATTCGTTCACCCAATCCCAACTGTACATTTGTCGTAACCGATCTCCTCTTCGTTATGTTAGTCTTTGTTTTGCGCAATTAAGACCACTCCTTTTGCATAAAGTCATTTGGTGTGTCATCGCTTTCATTGTAATTGCGTCCGTAATTAATGGATGTGTCGTATTTTGCGTCGCTTTTAAAAATAAGATAGAAACGTTAATGAAAATAACAGCATGCAAAGAAACTAAGGACTTCACAAGGGACCTGGAAAAATTTCCTACAAACCCAGACGCATTTATTCACAATTATTCAAAAGTTATCTTGTCAAAACACCAGAAAGAATTACTCTCCTTAGGAGCAAAATTCTGCATAGTCAAGAGAAACCTAAGTGAACGCGACATTATTGACATTCAGGCTGGAACGGAAAATTTCTACAATGACTTAACGAAAGACACCGCCCCACAGACATTCAATGGACAAGGACTGAAAGCTGAGATAGTAAGCGCACTAGAACAATACAAGAAGGAATTCAAAGGCAGCCAAATCATCACAAAAAAGCACATAGACGAACTCAGAAAACTACAATCAGACAAATCCATACGACTTGCCACACCCGACAAAGGATCAGGAATTGTTATACTTGAAGCCGACGCTTATAGGAAGTCCATGAACGATATTATAAATGATCAATCTAAATTAAACAAGACATCAAACAGAAAGATGATTCAACAAATATCGAATCAAGAATTAATGCAATTCTGAAAAAGATGGAAAAACATGTTCTAACATCGATGGCTGACTCCGAGATTAGATCAAAACTCACAGAAGACATCCAAAAGACAAAACCCGTCGGAACAAACACCACAAGATTGTACGGCAAACCAAAAACTCATAAAGCCGTGACAGCCTCAGGAGCTCCCTCGATGCGGCACATTATGTCAATGATCAACGCTCCACAACATAAACCAGCCAAGTTTCTCTGCAAACTACTTGAACCAATACGAAGCATCATAAACGCAAACACTGTCAAGGACTTTTTCGAACTAGCAAATGAATTGAAAGGGGAAGAACATCCTATAGAATAAAATGGTCTCGCTTGACGTCTCATCCTTATTTACAAACATACCACTGGATAAGACAACGGAGATCTTGTGTGACCTCATCAAAAATGAGTTTTTTGACTTCCCTATAGACACCAATGACATCAAAGACCTCATATTAGCATGTACTAAAAACGTGCAATTTACATTCGAAGGAATATACTACCGTCAGATCAATGGTGTAGCTATAGGAAGTTGCATCGCACCCCTCCTGGCAGATGTATACATGTATCACCAGGAAAAAACGAGCCTAAAAGGTATAATTGACCAGTGCGCACTCTACAAAATGTATGTAGATGATATCTTGTTGTTCATCTCAGAAGCAGCAGACCCTTCCGAAATCCCCAAACAAGCAAATTGAGTCGATCCAGACATCAAATTCACTCTCGAGGTAGAGAAAGACGACAGTTTTCCCTTCCTTGACATCAAACTCACTAGAGAATCAAACGGAGATTTGACACTGACCATACACAGAAAATCCACTTTCATCGGACAATACATTCACTACAAAAGTAGTGTGCCAAAATCCCACAAAAGAAACTTAGTAAACAACCAAGCAAACAGAATCAGGAAGATCTGCTCTGAACACAAGATTGAGGAAGAACTGGGCTACCTCAGGAAATTTTGCTAATGAACAACTACCCAGAGCGTTTCATTGATGTCAACATCAGACCACGGCAGATTCGTACTAGAGAGGATACCGTCAAGCAGGTTTTCCTAAACTTACCATTTAGAGGCGACGTACCAGCCTCAATAATTGCACGGCGGCTGAAAAGAATAACTAAGGAGAACTCTCCGTGTTAAAGTTAATAAGACATTTAGTACACAGAGAATTATTAGGTTGGATGCCAAAGATCAATTGCCAATTCTCTCTAAATCATTCAGTCTACAAATTCTCATGTATGTGCGGTAGCACATATATCGGACGTACGAAGAAGCAATTGATAAACAGAATCCACCAACATTTACCAAAGAAATTGATTAACAAAGTCGTGGCACCGTCAGAAAAATCAGCTATTTGCTATCATATATTGGAAACGGGGCACCCAGTCAATTCGACCAATTTCTCAATTCAACATAAAGCAAAATCAGAAAAATGATTATATATTTATGAAGCCCTTTATATAAAACAACAAACACGTAGGCTTAATATTCAAAAGTTTCATCAACATGATAGTCTAATAGACTGGCTACGAATAACAAATTTCAACAACTTACTAGTATTCAGGCAAGACCGAACACGCCCTCGACTAGAATCAACAAACATTCAATCGGATTGGCAGCAAACTGATGAGGAAAAAACAGATGCACATACGGTGACAGAAATTCCAAACAATATGAGCGTTCAACACTGCAATCCGCACTTGCGCTGTTACCAAGATAAAAAAAGATAAATTTGCGCAAAAAGGTGAAACGAAAGACTACACTCGGAAAAAATATATATATCAAATATCATTATGTAATAAAATGGACATTTGTTGTCATTATCCAGTAGACCAGTTTTGTCCTTATTGGGAATACATTTCGTATAATGACAGATTAGGGATGGTTAGTTGGAACTTTGGGTCTAAAGAATACCGTATAGAAATAAGAAAGAATAATTAGTTAGCTACTACAGAGTGGCGGAATGGGAGCAAGAATGCAAAATTCGAAGGGCAGGTTTTGGCTGCTCTATGAAACTTTGGCAACTGGCATCTGAGCAGAGAGTGCTCATCAGCCTAGGTTGCCAGACTATCTACGAGAAGGACACCAAATGCAAACACTCCTCACCAGGAATGAGCGACCTAGTGTTCTTTTACATTCAACATATAAACATAAATGATACGAGTGATAAAGATTACATACTGCATCGGCCGTCACGCAGTATAAAAGCGGTCGCCTTATTAGCAGAGTCTTGCAGGGTAGATAAGCGAAATCAGGCCACTACAGACACCTTCATCTCCGATTCTGCCTTCTTTCCTTCTCTTTCCTCTTCGCAATCTAACAATAACGCTCTTTTAGATACTATTAATATGGTGGGTGTTGATCATATCACTGAGCCTAATATCGGATTGTAAAATATCAAAAATAATTTATGCAGACTACCATTCATTAAAACTCGGTTAGGTTTTAACATCGGCGCGTTTAATGTGCGAACATTAAATCATCTTGGAAAATAAGACGCTCTTGCTCGTGCGTTGAATAAATTAGAAATCGATTTATGTCGTGTTTATGAACCCAGACATAGACTCATTATCCTTACATACGCGTTATTGGCTCCAAACATCTGATTGCACGAAGCTTTTTTTAATCTGGTAAAAGAGGGGTCGGTAATATCCTACGCAAACGAGCTAAAGCTTGCTTAATTGAATGGATCGTTATAAATAGCCGACATTGCGCGGCACGTTTCAATCGAAAATCAATGCAAAAACCCGTAATCAACGTCGCCTTTTGTTGTATCTACATATGCATCTAACGTTTGCAATACACAAGAAAGCAAGGACGCTTTTTACTCCGAACTAAGACCCTTATTAAGCAGACCACGAAGTTCCGATATAGCCTTTGTTATTAGTGACATCAATTCAGTTAGGCGTTTACGTAACGCAGAATTTAATTAAAGTGGAAGATATATTTTAAGCTCAATGTGCAGCGATAATGGTGAAAAGCTGTTGGAAAGCTGCGCAGAACAGATTATAATTAAATAGCACAAACTTCAGACATAGTGTAAGACGTTGCACCACATGGCCTCCCCCAACCCACGGACAACGCTGGACTCAAATATCTCATGTAGCAATTAGTTTTAAATGGTGAGGTTGCATCTAGAATTGTTGATCTTTTTTGGAAAACCTATGTCTACTGGACCACACACTTAGCCAGTGGATTTGCACTAAAATTTTCCAGGGAAATAAACAAGAATAAACCTCAAATAGATGTATGCAAACTAAAACAACTGTCCTTCCGACAAAAATATGAAGATATTATGAATTCAAAGCTAGCCGGTCTGGAGGGAGAAAAATTCGGATTTACTGTGGACGAAGATAAGCTCCACAACGCATAGTTTAGGTACTACTGCATTTGGCATTATAGGCCCCCATAGAAATAATCAACGGTTCTCTGCAAAATCTTTGAAGATACTTGCAATAAGACGCCAAATTCCACCCAGCTCGGTTCATAATAATATTCGTAGAAAAGTTAAACGCCAACTTAACTGCAGTCTAAAAGTCGACCTCGAATCCTTTTGAACCATAAAGGCTGAAGAGATGGAAGAAGCGTTCAAAAAAGGTTATAGCCGATATTTGTCCCAACTTATCCGTGCAACAGGTTCGAGAAAATTAAAAATTAGCGAAGCTATAACCAGCCAACAACTGATAAAATAAGTCGTCTTGATAGGTTGGCTGAACAACTCAAAATCATTTTTCGTTATCAAATGCGTCAGTTATGATTGCCAATAGCATACCTGTATCAACAGTATGTAATATTAATCACGAAGAACCATCAGAGTTAGAAATTCGAGATGCAATTCTATCTCTTAAATGTCTCAAAGTAGCAGGCCTTGATGATCTGCTTTCGGTCGTATTTAATGACGGCGATATTATTTCTGATGAATTGAATATTCATTTTCGTACTAGATGGAACGAGGAGACCGCACCACTTGCTTTTAATGAATAAACTATCATCTGTATCCTTAAAAGGTCAATCGTAATTCGTATGATAACCATCGTGGTATAAGCTTGACTAAAGTCAAATCTAAGCTATTTGCTGCGATTATCTTACCTCGTCTGAGCGCATCGCGTGAATCACATACTAAATACCAAGCTAACCAAAAAAACAAATTGATATATGACATTTAACTGCGCATAATATAATAATAAGCAAGGACGCTTTTTACTCCGAATTATGCTCCTTACTAAGTAAAGCACGAAGTTCGGATATAATCCTGGTTATGGGTGACATGAATGCTCAAGTTGGGCGCTTAAGTAACACAGAATTTCATTTAGGCGGAAGATACACTATAAGCTCGACTCGCAACGATAATGGTGAACGGCTTTTGGATAGCTGCGCTGAACAAATACTATATTTAATTATTACAGACTTCGGACGTAGTGTTAGACGTTGTGCTATATGGCGTACTCCAGCACCCGGACAACGGTGGACTCAAATAGATCATGTAGCAATTAGTTATAGATGGCGTGGTTGCATCCAGGATTGTCGATCTTTTTGGAACACTTATGTCGACTCGGACCATGCACTTATCCGTTGTAGATTTGCACTAAAATTTTCCGGGAAAATAATTAAGAATAAACCCCAAATTGATGTAGGCAAACTCGAACAACCGTCCTTCCGAC
>JAQBSW010010191.1:0-25355 GCA_029291075.1 Eudiplozoon nipponicum
TTAATGTTCGTGACTGCATAGAAATTTTGCATCCGACATTTCCTGTCAAGTTCAATGTATGCGAGACTGCTCGAGGTGAGAGCCGTATATGTAAATTTGATTTCCATATATATTCAATGCGGTTTGAT
Source organism: Eudiplozoon nipponicum (assembly GCA_029291075.1). Taxonomy (NCBI): domain Eukaryota; kingdom Metazoa; phylum Platyhelminthes; class Monogenea; order Mazocraeidea; family Diplozoidae; genus Eudiplozoon; species Eudiplozoon nipponicum. The sequence goes on from JAQBSW010010191.1 coordinate 129, forward strand.
CCTCGATAGTCAGTTTGCCGTCGTACTCTGATGATGATCATGGAAGGTCGAAACGCGTCAGTGCGTTGCGGCTGGCGGACGTTTTGTTATGTTGTTCGACGACTGGTTAAATACAATGGGAATGGTGTTTACTTCAAGCTCGCAAACATGATTTAAAGAATTGTTACCACCACTCCGCGCAATCAACTATTGTTAAATTGTATTGTCTATATATGTGTATGTGGCGAAAGGTGCACAAAATTAATGTTCGTGACTGCATAGAAATTGTGCAGCCGACATTTCCAGTCAAGTTCAATGTATGCGAGACTGCTAGAGGTGAGAGCCGCATATCTAAATTTGATTTCCATATATATGAATGCGGTTTGATCCTCGAAAGTCAGTTTGCCGTCGTACTCTGATGATGATCATGGAAGGTCGAAACGCGTCAGTGCGTTGCGCCTGGCGGTAGTTTTGTTATGTTGTTCGAAGACTGGTTAAATACAATGGGGTCGGTGTTTACTTCAAGCTCGCAAACTTGATTTGAAGCATTGTTAACACCACCCGCGCAATAAATTATTGTTAAATTGTATTGTCTATATATGTATATGTGGCAAAAGCTGCAAACAGTTAATGTTCGTGACTGCATAGAAATTGTGTAGCCGACATTTCCAGTCAAGTTCAATGTATGCGAGACTGTTAGAGGTGAGAGCCGCATATCTAAATTTGATTTCCATATATATTCAATGCGGTTTGATCCCCGATAGTCAGTTTGCCGTCGTACTCTGATGATGATCATGGAAGGTCGAAACGCGTCAGTGCGTTGCAGCTGGCGGTAGTTTTGTTATGTTGTTCGACGACTGGTTCAATACAATGGGATTGGTGTTTACTTCAAGCTCGCAAACTTGATTTAAATAATTGTTACCACCACCCGCGCAATCAATTAATGTTAAATTGTATTGCCTATATATGTATATGTGGCGAAAGCTGCAAACAGTTAATGTTCGTGACTGCATAGAAATTGTGCATCCGACATTTCCAGTCAAGTTCAATGTATGCGAGACTGCTAGAGGTGAGAGCCGCATATCTAAATTTGATCTCCATATATATTCAATGCGATTTTATCCTCGATAGTCAGATTTCCGTCGTACTCTGATGATGATCATGGAAGGTCGAAACGCGTCAGTGAGTTGAGGCTGGCGTAGTTTTGTTATGTTGTTCGACGACTGGTTAAATTTAATGGGAATGGTGTTTACTTCAAGCTCGCAAACTTTATTTAAAGAATTTTTACCACCACCCGCGCAATACATTATTTTTAAAATGTATTATCTATATGTGTATGTGGCGAAAGCAGCACATATTAAATATTCGTGACTGCATAGAAATTGTGCAGCCGACATTTCCAGTCAAGTTGAATGTATGCGAGACTGCTAGAGGTGAGAGCCGCATATTTAAATTTGGTTTCCATATATATTCAATGTGGTTTGATCCTCGAAAGTCAGTTTGCCGTCCTACTCTGATGATCATCATGGAAGGGCGAAACGCGTCAGTGCGTTGCGGCTGGTGGTAGTTTTGTTATGTTGTTCGACGTCTGGTTAAATTTAATGGGAATGGTGTTTACTTCAAGCTCGTAAACATGATTTAAAGAATTGTTACCACCACTCGCGCAATCAACTATTTTTAAATTGTATTGTCTATATATGTGTATGTGGCGAAAGCTGCACACAATTAATGTTCGTGACTGCATAGAAATTGTGCAGCCGACATTTCCAGTCAAGTTCAATGTATGCGAGACTGCTACAGGTGAGAGCCGCATATCTAAATTTGATTTCCATATATAATCAATGCGGTTTGATCCTCGAAAGTCAGTTTGCCGTCGTACTCTGATGATCATCATGGAAGCGCGAAACGCGTCAGTGCGTTGCAGCTGGCGGTAGTTTTGTTATGTTGTTCGACGACTGGTTAAATACAATGGGAATGGTGTTTACTTCAAGCTCGCAAACTTGATTTAAAGAATTGTTACCACCACCCGCGCAAACAATTATTGTTAAATTGTATTGCCTATATATGTATATGTGGCGAAACCTGCACACAGTTAATGTTCGTGACTGCATAGAAATTGTGCAGCCGACATTTCCAGTCAAGTTCAATGTATGCGAGACTGCTAGAGGTGAGAGCCGCATATCTAAATTTGATCTCCATATATATTCAATGCGGTTTGATCCTCGATAGTCAGTTTGCCGTCGTTCTCTGATGATGATCATGGAAGGTCGAAACGCGTCAGTGCGTTGCAGGCTGGCGGTAGTTTAGTTATGTTGTTCGACGACTGGTTAAATACAATGGGATTGGTGTTTACTTCAAGCTCGCAAACTTGATTTAAAGAATTGTTACCACCACCCGCGAAATCAATTATTGTTTAAATTGTATTGCCTATATATGTGTATGTGGCGAAAGCTGCAAACAGTTAATGTTCGTGACTGCATAGAAATTTTGCAGCCGACATTTCCAGTCAAGTTCAATGTATGCGAGACTGCTAGAGGTGAGAGCCGCATATCTAAATTTGATTTCCGTATATATTCAATGCGGTTTGATCCTCGATAATCAGTTTGCCGTCGTACTCTGATGATGATCATGGAAGGTCGAAACGCGTCAGTGCGTTGCGGCTGGCGGAAGTTTTGTTATGTTGTTCGACGTCTGGTTAAATTTAATGGGAATGGTGTTTACTTCAAGCTCGTAAACATGATTTAAAGAATTGTTACCACCACTCGCGCAATCAACTATTGTTAAATTGTATTGTCTATATATGTGTATGTGGCGAAAGCTGCACACAGTTAATGTTCGTGACTGCATAGAAATTGTGCAGCCGACATTTCCAGTCAAGTTCAATGTATGCAAGACTGCTAGAGGTGAGAGCCGCATATCTAAATTTGATTTCCATATATATTCAATGCGGTTTGATCCTCGATAGTCAGTTTGCCGTCGTAATCTGATGATGATCATGGAAGGTCGAAACGCGTCAGTGCGTTGCGGCTGGCGGTAGTTTTGTTATGTTGTTCGACGACTGGTTAAATACAATGGGATTGGTGTTTACTTCAAGCTCGCAAACTTGATTTAAAGAATTGTTACCACCACCCGCGCAATCAATTATTGTTAAATTGTATTGTCTATATATGTATATGTGGCGAAAGCTGCAAACATTTAATGTTCGTGACTGCATAGAAATTGTGCAGCCGACATTTCCAGTCAAGTTCAATGTATGCGAGACTGCTAGAGGTGAGAGCCGCATATCTAAATTTGATCTCCATATATATTCAATGCGGTTTGATCCTCGATAGTCAGTTTGCCGTCGTACTCTGATGATGATCATGGAAGGTCGAAACGCGTCAGTGCGTTGCGGCTGGCGTAGTTTTGTTATGTTGTTCGACGACTGGTTAAATTAAATGGGAATGGTGTTTACTTCAAGCTCGCAAACTTGATTTAAATAATTTTTACCACCACCCGCGCAATCAATTATTGTTAAATTGTATTGCCTATATATGTGTATGTGGCGAAAGCTGCAAACAATTAATGTTCGTGACTGCATAGAAATTGTGCAGCCGACATTTCCAGTCAAGTTCAATGTATGCAAGACTGCTAGAGGTGAGAGCCGCATATCTAAATTTGATTTCCATATATATTCAATGCGGTTTGATCCTCGATAGTCAGTTTGCCGTCGTACTCTGATGATGATCATAGAAGGTCGAAACGCGTCAGTGCGTTGCGGCTGGCGGTAGTTTTGTTATGTTGTTCGACGACTCGTTAAATACAATGGGAATGATGTTTACTTCCAGCTCGAAAACTTTATTTAAAGAATTTTTACCACCACCCGCGCAATACATTTTTTTTAAATGTATTGTCTATATATGTGTATGTGGCGAAAGCTGCACACAGTTAATGTTCGTGACTGCATAGAAATTGTGCAGCCGACATTTCCAGTCAAGTTCAATGTATGCGAGACTGCTAGAGGTGAGAGCCGCATATCTAAATTTGATTTCCATATATATTCAATGCGGTTTGATCCTCGATAGTCAGTTTGCCGTCGTACTCTGATGATGATCATGGAAGGTCGAAACGCGTCAGTGCGTTGCGGCTGGCGGTAGTTTTGTTATGTTGTTCGACGACTGGTTAAATACAATGGGATTGGTGTTTACTTCAAGCTCGCAAACTTGATTTAAAGAATTGTTACCACCACCCGCGCAATCAATTATTGTTTAAATTGTATTGCCTATATATGTATATGTGGCGAAAGCTGCAAACAGTTAATGTTCGTGACTGCATAGAAATTGTGCAGCCGACATTTCCAGTCAAGTTCAATGTATGCAAGACTGCTAGAGGTGAGAGCCGCATATCTAAATTTGATTTCCATATATATTCAATGCGGTTTGATCCTCGATAGTCAGTTTGCCGTCGTACTCTGATGATGATCATGGAAGGTCGAAACGCGTCAGTGCGTTGCGGCTGGCGGTAGTTTTGTTATGTTGTTCGACGACTGGTTAAATACAATGGTATTGGTGTTTACTTCAAGCTCGCAAACTTGATTTAAAGAATTGTTACCACCACCCGCGCAATCAATTATTGTTTAAATTGTATTGCCTATATATGTATATGTGGCGAAAGCTGCAAACAGTTAATGTTCGTGACTGCATAGAAATTGTGCAGCCGACATTTCCAGTCAAGTTCAATGTATGCGAGACTGCTAGAGGTGAGAGCCGCATATCTAAATTTGATTTCCATATATATTCAATGCGGTTTGATCCTCGATAGTCAGTTTGCCGTCGTACTCTGATGATGATCATGGAAGGTCGAAACGCGTCAGTGCGTTGAGGCTGGCGGTAGTTTTGTTATGTTGTTCGACGACTGGTTAAATACAATGGGATTGGTGTTTACTTCAAGCTCGCAAACTTGATTTAAAGAATTGTTACCACCACCCGCGCAATCAATTATTGTTTAAATTGTATTGCCTATATATGTATATGTGGCGAAAGCTGCAAACAGTTAATGTTCGTGACTGCATAGAAATTGTGCAGCCGACATTTCCAGTCAAGTTCAATGTATGCGAGACTGCTAGAGGTGAGAGCCGCATATCTAAATTTGATTTCCATATATATTCAATGCGGTTTGATCCTCGATAGTCAGTTTGCCGTCGTACTCTGATGATGATCATGGAAGGTCGAAACGCGTCAGTGCGTTGCGGCTGGCGGTAGTTTTGTTATGTTGTTCGACGACTGGTTAAATACAATGGGATTGGTGTTTACTTCAAGCACGCAAACTTGATTTAAAGAATTGTTACCACCACCCGCGCAATCAATTATTGTTTAAATTGTATTGCCTATATATGTATATGTGGCGAAAGCTGCAAACAGTTAATGTTCGTGACTGCATAGAAATTGTGCAGCCGACATTTCCAGTCAAGTTCAATGTATGCAAGACTGCTAGAGGTGAGAGCCGCATATCTAAATTTGATTTCCATATATATTCAATGCGGTTTGATCCTCGATAGTCAGTTTGCCGTCGTACTCTGATGATGATCATGGAAGGTCGAAACGCGTCAGTGCGTTGCGGCTGGCGGTAGTTTTGTTATGTTGTTCGACGACTGGTTAAATACAATGGGATTGGTGTTTACTTCAAGCTCGCAAACTTGATTTAAAGAATTGTTACCACCACCCGCGCAATCAATTATTGTTAAATTGTATTGCCTATATATGTATATGTGGCGAAAGCTGCAAACAGTTAATGTTCGTGACTGCATAGAAATTGTGCAGCCGACATTTCCAGTCAAGTTCAATGTATGCGAGACTGCTAGAGGTGAGAGCCGCATATCTAAATTTGATTTCCATATATATTCAATGCGGTTTGATCCTCGATAGTCAGTTTGCCGTCGTACTCTGATGATGATCATGGAAGGTCGAAACGCGTCAGTGCGTTGCGGCTGGCGGTAGTTTTGTTATGTTGTTCGACGACTGGTTAAATACAATGGGATTGGTGTTTACTTCAAGCTCGCAAACTTGATTTAAAGAATTGTTACCACCACCCGCGCAATCAATTATTGTTTTATTGTATTGCTTATATGTTTATATGTGGCGAAAGCTGCAAACAGTTAATGTTCGTGACTGCATAGAAATTGTGCAGCCGACATTTCCAGTCAAGTTCAATGTATGCGAGACTGCTAGAGGTGAGAGCCGCATATCGAAATTTGATTTCCATATATATTCAATGCGGTTTGATCCTCGATAGTCAGTTTGCCGTCGTACTCTGATGATGATCATGGAAGGTCGAAACGCGTCAGTGCGTTGCGGCTGGCGGTAGTTTTGTTATGTTGTTCGACGACTGGTTAAAACAATGGGATTGGTGTTTACTTCAAGCTCGCAAACTTGATTTAAAGAATTGTTACCACCACCCGCGCAATCAATTATTGTTTTATTGTATTGCTTATATGTGTATATGTGGCGAAAGCTGCAAACAGTTAATGTTCGTGACTGCATAGAAATTGTGCAGCCGACATTTCCAGTCAAGTTCAATGTATGCGAGACTGCTAGAGGTGAGAGCCGCATATCGAAATTTCATTTCCATATATATTCAATGCGGTTTGATCCTCGATAGTCAGTTTGCCGTCGTACTCTGATGATGATCATGGAAGGTCGAAACGCGTCAGTGCGTTGCGGCTGGCGGTAGTTTTGTTATGTTGTTCGACGACTGGTTAAATACAATGGGATTGGTGTTTACTTCAAGCTCGCAAACTTGATTTAAAGAATTGTTACCACCACCCGCGCAATCAATTATTGTTTAATTGTATTGCTTATATGTGTATATGTGGCGAAAGCTGCAAACAGTTAATGTTCGTGACTGCATAGAAATTGTGCAGCCGACATTTCCAGTCAAGTTCAATGTATGCGAGACTGCTAGAGGTGAGAGCCGCATATCTAAATTTGATTTCCATATATATTCAATGCGGTTTGATCCTCGATAGTCAGTTTGCCGTCGTACTCTGATGATGATCATGGAAGGTCGAAACGCGTCAGTGCGTTGCGGCTGGCGGTAGTTTTGTTATGTTGTTCGACGACTGGTTAAAACAATGGGATTGGTGTTTACTTGAAGCTCGCAAACTTGATTTAAAGAATTGTTACCACCACCCGCGCAATCAATTATTGTTTAATTGTATTGCTTATATGTGTATATGTGGCGAAAGCTGCAAACAGTTAATGTTCGTGACTGCATAGAAATTGTGCAGCCGACATTTCCAGTCAAGTTCAATGTATGCGAGACTGCTAGAGGTGAGAGCCGCATATCGAAATTTGATTTCCATATATATTCAATGCGGTTTGATCCTCGATAGTCAGTTTGCCGTCGTACTCTGATGATGATCATGGAAGGTCGAAACGCGTCAGTGCGTTGCGGCTGGCGGTAGTTTTGCTATGTTGTTCGACGACTGGTTAAATACAATGGGATTGGTGTTTACTTCAAGCCCGCAAACTTGATTTAAAGAATGGATACTAGTAGATTGTTGTTGAATTTTGTTATTCTTGGCCAGTCGATTAGAATATCATGTTGATGAAAATTTGAAAAGGTCGGGTGCTTGTTGTGTTATATAAAGGGCTTCGTAGATAAATAATAATTTTCTGATTTTGCTTTATGTAGGATTGTGAAATTGGTCGAATTGACAGGGTGCCCCGTTGCCAATATATGATCGGAAATAGCTGATTTTCCTGACGGTGCCAAGCCTTTGTTAATCAATTTCTGTGGCAAATGTTGCTGGATTCTGCTTATCAATTGCTTCTTCGTACGTCCGATATATGTGCTACCGCACATACATGAGAATTTGTAGACTATGAATGATTTGGAGAGAATTGACAAGTGATCTTTGGCATCCAACCTTATGATTACCTGTGTACTATATGTTATATTAACTTTAACACTGGGAAAGTTCTCCTTAGTTATTCTATTCAGCCGCAGTGCAATTTTTGAGGCTGGTACGTCACCTCTAAATGGTAAGTTTAGGAAAACCTGCTTGATTGTATCCTTTCTAGTGCGAATCTGCCGTGGTCTGAGGTTCTTTTGGCTGGTTGGTAAGTGTGTATGCGTTTGTGTTTGCATGGAAATGTCATCCTCGCAGTATTGCAAAGTGATGTCTGAGATCTGATCATTATTTTTTTGATTGCTTGAGAATTAACCATTTGTGCGCATTGTTCATTGTTACTTGTTCGAGTGCTATTTTTCCCAGTGTAGTTGATCGTTTCACCTTGTTGCGCAAATTCGTATTTTTCACATGGTAACAGCGCCAGTGTGGATTGAAGTGTTGAGTGCTCATATTGTTTGGAGACTTCTGTCACCGTATGCGCCTCTGCTATGAAAACTCGCACATACACAAACACAAGCGCATACACTCTAACCAACCAGCCAAAACAAGAAACAGTAAAAGCGAGTCAGATTTGTTACCACTAGCATAATAAATTGAAAACCCATGAACGAAAGGTATATTTTTATACATACATATGTTTTGTGCTTACTGGCAACTCATTAATATGAACTGATACTAAATTACATATATATATATATATATATATATATATATATATATATATATATATATATATATATATAGCCAAAATGGTATTATTAAAAGAGAGATTGATTAGAAATTTAGTGATTTATAATAGTCAAATGCAAGAAGTTTCTCTTTCTATGGGATCAAAGATTGACATGAACCAAGGATCGTTTGCTTGTGAGACTGGGATAGTATTTGAAGAGTTCCTAATAAGGATAAAATGGGTCTACTGGAAAAATTGCCTTTGCCATTTCGTATAATGTTTAAACTATACTGGAAAATGTATATATAACAGAGCTAGAACTTATATCAAAATCGCATTCTATAATTAGATGCATATTATAATCACCCGTGCAATCAATAATTGTTCATTATACCTATGCTTGATAACATCTTTTCAATTTTATCGATACCCATAAGAAAGTTTGGCAAGTACAGTAACTCGCGAAATATAACATGCAATTTTGATATATATTTTATATTATTGAAAATACGGAAACTAATTCTATTTATCGGTATAATATAGCATAAATTGTTGGCAAAATTAGTGAGTCGTAAAAAGACTTGTTGATATTCGATTGGAATTGACGATTGTAAACTCTTTTCACATGCATGCAAGCTATGTCGCCCAGAAAAATTTTTAATAGAAAATTTAGAGAGATGTATAGATTTTAACAAACACGCCTTTCTAAATTAAATAAAATTATATCCTATTCAATTAATATCTGTATGTTCAAAATAACGTAGAGATTAGATTAGACAGATAATGCACAGCAGAATGGTAAAATTGTCTGCGCTCTACCGAAACCTGTAAACCACTTATCAGAACACTAATATTACATATTATTGCCAAGTATTGCTAAAAGCAATGCTTCATATCTGTCTGTAAATAATCTATTAAATATCTGTTAATCTTCTATATTTATACTAATGTATGATTCGTGCTAAACCCCTGAATGTCATCAAATCTGAGAACGGTTTACATTCTATTAAAAAATTAAAAATTATGTTCATTTTTTTAATTTGACAAAAGAATGAATTTGATCTGGTATCGTATGTCTCTACTACAATATACCCGAAAACTACAAACTCCATTCTGAAGCAATATAAAGTTAAAGTTAGTTGTATTCTTGACCATAATTTCCTTTCACAATATGACAAACAGCAAGAAAACTCAAAGTTCACAATGTGCACATTCGTTTCGTGCTCACTGGCGACTCATCAGTAGGAGACAGATATTACGCCCTTTGGGTGAGGAATGTGGGAAAATAGTGTTAGTACCGCGTACGTTTTCTGTACCATAATATTTGTATCGGGTACTGACACAGTAGCCATAGTGTTGGTATCCTTTACAGACTCGGTATATATATTATATGGAGTGAGTTAGCGTTGAAGTCGCATTTTCGAGACTTCATATGAAGTTAGTTTCACTACTGCAGGTTTACACAATCGTCTAGGAGATTATACCGTCCTATTTTCCCATATTCCTCATCAAAATATATAGTGGGTAAAGTGCGTAATACCAGATCTTACTTATGAGTCGCCAGTACGCACTAAAAACGAATGTGCACGAGATCTTACTTGCCGTTCATGCTGTCTTTGATTTATCCTATGTCGCTTTCCATATATCTTCGTTGCTGTTTGATCCTCGCTAGTCAGTTTGCCGTCGTACTCTGATGAAGATCATAGAAGGTCGAAACGCGTCAGAGCGTGCGACTGGCGATAGTTCAGTATGTTGTTCGACGACTGGTTTAATACAGTGAGATTAGTATTTACTTCAAACTTGCAAACTTTATTTAAATAATTGGTACCAAAATCCGCGCAATAATTGATTGTTTAATTGCTTTGAACTGTTATCCTTATTTTTTGAATGTGTAGACATATATTTTACAGCTGACAAGCGTAATGACCTTATATGCATTTGACTCAATTACTTTCAATCTATTAATGTACTCTGGTCCTTAGAATAGCAAAATGTAAATAATACACCTTAATACATTCAAAAATTTTATTTGATACCAATTTAGAAAAAAAATTTTATTACCATTTGTGAATTTGAAAGTATGGTTATAATGTTCGCGCGCGTGTGATATGGTCTGCCTAGATTAAACAAATGTTCGTATATAACAACCATAAAATTCATAGCATAATTTTCATGTAAACACGAAAAGGGTATTATGACTTTTATTAAAGCTCCTATTCCAAAATACCAATAAATGTATCCGGGTACTGACTGCTTGGTAATAGGTTATATAATGTAACGAGCCATGACAATGAATTTTTATTTTGAAATAAGATGTGAAATCGAGAGTGGTAAATTTTGAAATCACACATTTATTTTTCTCAATAAATGCAACTTGCAGGATTCTTAAATGTGTAGAGATCCAATTGTTTTATACTTATACAACTCTATTAAAATTATTGCCGTTCTTCTAAGCCATAGTGACTAACGTTTAGCCTGGGTGAGAAAAGTCGAATAATATGCGCCTTTTTAAGTAAGCTTATCAGGTCAATATTTGCAACCGGGTTTTCAAAGATTCATCGTGTATTTTAGAATTATTCTTATATATATATATATATATATATATATATATATATATATAAATCAATAAGCCTGATTCCGTCTGTCTTCGATTGCCTTAGTATCGAATTTATCAAGTACTTGGCTTGGAATGAAGTAGTCGTTTTTGGATAGACAAAGGATTTACTGAGTTTTTTTCGTGAGTATTTTGCGAGTTTTCCTGAATTAGTGTGTTTACTATAGAAAGAATTAGGGAGTTATCTGCATGATTGAAACGGTTACTATAGTTAATTGCATTTTTTAAATAGGAATACACTGCTTAACTAAATCAGTCCGAATTTTGAAGCTCGTGTATGGCAATTGAGAGATGGCTTTCCTTCTAGTGTTATGACGTGATACCTTTGCGAAAGGGATATAAATATAAATTAGTTGAGGTTGTAAGTTCTTTAGCAGATTTGTCTTTGAATATCGCATCACAATTCTTAGAGATGTCCATAAATATTTCAATAGCATCGTTATTTAAGGATATAATAGTGTTTACTCCGTCTTTTCATTAGATCGATGTTGATGTACTTCATCGATTTCGGATAAATCTATGTTGATGAAGGTCTTTAAACTGAAACAGCGTATTAGTGGGCTCAATAATGATATTGTTCAGATCATTAATAATTTCCGGAAGGTTGGCTTAAATCTTTGAAATCACATGGAATTTCGGCTTTCTGAAATAATTTAAAACCTATTTGTTGCCTTTTACGTGGTATTTGTCGAGACGTTATCATATTGTTGTAATTAAAGGTTAACAATTTTTGCAAATTTAATTAATAGAGATTTCGGATGATTTTATTATGTGTTTAAATTTGATGGATCGTATGGCTTTCACATTCTTACCTCCTGAGATGTCTTTGAAAATCAACCAGTTTAAATCGTTTTATTGTGGTAACATCAGCGGAATATATGCGTTGCTTGGCCATTATCCGGCCAAATAATAGTTGGCCAAATTGACATCATCGCTGTTTAAAATCTGCATAAAATTATTATTGATGGTAATATCTTTTCTATTGATATATATTTCCTTCCTAGTTATAAAAAATTGTCTGACAAGTGATTATTTCTTTGTAAATATGTTGATTTATTGTGTTGCGATATTTAACTGTTTTTCGCTAATGCTTCATTCTATTCGTTTTGGTTCCTTATTAAGATAGTTGGTAAGCGTGATTGTATTTAGATAGTTTATATATACATTTTAGGGAAGATAGTGCATCATTAATGATGCAGGCTTCAGTTTTATCGTTAAATCTTCATAGAAGTAAAAGATTAAAAATATAGATATAAAGTAGTAGGAACTTAACATTAACAAAAAAACTAAATTCGATGATACTAAATTATATTTTCGTCTTTTTCCATAATGTGTTCATTATTGAAATTTCTTTTTTATTTAATACCATGGAATTCTCATTCAAACATATCAATTTTAATAAAGAACTAATTATCTATGCAAAAGTTAAAAAATGGCTCTATACAGAACAGTTAACAATTTATGACCACTTTTATATTTGTATATTCCATTTCGTAACTGAACATATATCCGAAAATGAATAAATTAATATTTTTTACATAAATAAATTGATGTAGCATATAATAATGCTAAATTGATTTTGAAAAGTTGCACCTGTGAATGCCACAAGCCGAAGTAATGCCGGAAATATTCATCAGGCCGACATATTTGTCTTTTTATTGGACCATACTTGTGTGATATCGCTTTCTTTCTACGTTAGAAACTTTGTTGTGAGCGATGCATATAGATATCCTCAGAGTTTAATAACTAAAAAAGTGTCTATAACTAATGCTGTGAAATTATATTAGAATTTAGATGAATTGTTTAATAACCTGACTCTAAATGTCTAGTTTAATACTCATCAAATAAATAACGAGCATTTTATGAGTGGTATATATCAAAATGTAACTGTAACATTCAAAAGCCAATCACAATATCAAAGAACATAGTTATATTTTAGACATATCATTGTGCCTACTATAGTAATATATTGTTTAAAAGAAAAATCACCCACGCATTAAACGACTATATACGGAAGCAACAATTACATTTATAAAAATGATAATTTTCGACAAATAATTTTAATAAGTGTATCATAAACAAATATGACCTATTTTAATGTATTTTTATAAGACGACGGTGATAAAAATATAGTTTTTTCTTCACAACTCAAATGAACTTAGAAACTATTCACAATTTCATTGGTAAATTGTTATAATTATTGAATTTATAAATTGATTTTAATCTAAAATATTTCATTCAAGTTCAATTTTGGAAAGCAGTGCAGGAACAAGTGTATTAGGCGAAATACTTTCTTTTTACTTTATCGCCGTGGCAAATTGTTTGTCCTGTTTTCTATTGTTGATAAAGATCTTCATTCAAAAGCGATGAACAATATTTGCGATGATCTATTTGAATGAGCACAAATTTGGTCTCTTTTATACTCTTTGAAATAAGAAATATGTCATTCTGTTTTCTTGATTTTCATATTCTGATTTAACAAAAATAACCAGCAAAAGTGTTATCAAATCAGAAGTTGGATATGTTATCGTTTCCACATCATCGTAATATATTTCGCTCGGAAACTGTAATTCTTGCTTAAATGTTGTGTACTCCGATGATTTTTCCATGGCTCCGTCAAAAATCCCATTTCTAATAGCGCGTGCGAAGCACTATGTTTCTTTTTTTAATTCAATATTACTTAATAATAATCACAATTAAGATAATTCCATTCCTAGTTTGGATAAATCGCAAATGATATTAATAGAAAAAATATCGAATTCATAAATGAGCTATATTTAACTATATGCACCAATGTGAATTGTTATCATTTTTAACTAGCCAGACGCAATGAGATTAATTCAATACAAGGAAGCTTAAATGCGGTTTAATTACAGAATGAATTATTTAGATCCATTAAGAATAAGCTCCCCAAGTTCTTTTTTGGATATGTATTTTGAAATGATTTGAATGATTTTATACATGACGAACTGTGTTGTAGCTACGGCAGTTTTAAATATATTCAAAGCAATTGGCAACAATTGTCATCCTTCAAACTCTAGTAAAAATCTGTAATACAATTATCATAATAATTCTCAAAATCCAAAGTCTCTGCTTAAGAATTAAAAAAATAATCTATGCATAAATTTTAATTAAGTCAGTTTTATACATTTGTAATATGAATTAAGGAATAAGTCATGTATGGAGGTATAAATATATTATAAAGCAGGTTAAAAAACAGTTGCCAAAGGGCAATGTTCTTCTCGCCGAAATTCAACTTGACAATATTGCCTTAAAATATGCTATGTTTGTCGGTAGCACTAGGAATAATGTTGGATTAAAGGCATCCAATATACAACAAATAAAGGAAGCGGAAAATGTACAAAATGAGTCACGCATATGCGCGCACATACACACAAAAGCACAAACAAATAATTACTATAATCAAGGTTGCGAACTTCATCCAAAGCACCTTACCCATAACGTACTTACATATGTCAGTATAAACCATGAATTGTACAATATAGAAAAGATAATTCATCCAGTAGACCGATTTCGCCCTTATTCAGAACTCATCACTTACGGTCCAGAATTTGCCGCGGACAGAGCTCGAACCTGGGCACGTCTGCTTCGGAAACTGGTGCTCTAACCACTAAGCCATCCTGCCGCACACTACACAAAAATTTTAGTCAGTGGTTAGAGCAGCAGATTCCGAAGCAGACTCGACCTGGTTCGAGCCCTGTTTGCGGCAAATTCTGGCCAGTACGTAATGAGTTCTTAATAAGGGCGAAATCGGTCTACTCGATGAATTGCCTTTTCTATACTATAAAAGTCCTAGTTTATACTGATATATCTAAGTACATAATGGGTAATGTGTTTATACAAAGTTCGCAACCTTGATTATAATAAATGCTATCACCGCCCGCGCAATAAATGTTCGTTTAAACAAACAATTTACAAATTTATATTCCAATCATGTACGAACTTATTTTGTTTAGTTAGCTAGGGATTTAGGATTTTGCACACTAAGGCCTCCGTTGTGCATTTTGCTCTGATGAAATAATGCCAATCCGCTTGGTTTTGAATGCAAATTTTACAGTCAATATATTCAGCTGTTGCAACTAGTTGTGCTTAATCTAAAGTGCATTTGAATACACTTATTTATTATTCTACTATTCTGGCCTTCATAATAATCGATGAGTAGCTGGCACTTTATAAATAAGCAATGTGTGTCTGTACTGCTGCTGGGAATTTTTCCTTTACATTTGCCAGAAGTTGTGTTTTACTCCTGTGCGTATTGTGTCAACCCTGAAGATGAGACTGGAAACGAAGTCTCGAAATATTGGGAATAAAACAATGGAAAATCTTGTTCCAACGTCATTTTCAGACAATCAGCTGATGGAAGGCTTAAAAAAGAAGGGACAAGTGAGAGCCCATCAATCGAAGTCAATAAGCAGAGCACCTGAGAATGATCAAAATTCAAGATTTTACCAACCTAAGAGTGCTATCAATTGTCCCGCACAAGAAAAATGCGGTCAAATCCATTTCAAAATAATCGTTGAGTAGCTGGCACCTTATGAATGAACAATATGTGTCTGTACTGCTGCTGGGAGTTTTTCCTTTACATTTATATTAATCATGAATTATGTTTTATAAAAAAATATCAATTGAGTGTTAGACATTCCAATAGTCACTGCTTCCTTTATTCTTCTAGTAAATTTACAGATGATGCATCCACTTTTGAAGGTACATTGATACATGTCACTTTTTCGTTGCGGGCGGCCTTATTATCTTTTGTCGTTGTTTGCGCTTCATATTTGTCTGACGAGAATGTACTACATGTCGAAGCTAAAAAAATTGTTGGTATCCATTGTTAAAAAGTTGATGTATGCTATTTGTTTCGATTACGTCAATTTATGACAACAAAAATGTCGTCACCATAACATAGATACGCATGGCAGTAATCTTGTATAAGTGGTTTTAACTGTGATATTTCTAAATAAATCATGTAGGCATCAGTTGTTATACATCTAAATGGACTGTCCATAGACACTTTATCGACTTTATAAAATATTGACTAATAAATTTGGATTGAACATTTATTATGAACATACTGGGAAGAATTTTTTGATGTTTTTTAGGTACGGTGAAAAATGGGTGGCTGCTATTGATGAACGTACAGGGGAAATCGGTTGTTTCGTCAAATGGAATTTATATAAATAGATTTCTCACATTGATCAAAATCATTATTTTGATCGCCACATTGTATGCTTCTACAATATTAATAAATCCAAAAAAAATCATGAACGCAGATGTTTGACATTTTAATTAGTATTAATTGGAGGATTGCTTTCAGTTCTGCCAGTGTGTCCTACTGAGTGTTGATCACCGAATTTATTGTTCCTAAATGCGGTAAGTTACTTGTTCAAACTACCGTGTGTACCATCAACACGCAACAAATTCTGGCTGCACAAACTTGTAACATAAGCAATGTCAAAAATGAAATGATGATGCATCCAACCAGAAGACGATATTTGTCAGTATAGCTTATAGAGACAACGCATCATCTAAGCTATTTACTCAATGAATTAAAAAGACAAAGAATTCTTTGTTACCTAATACACAATTGATGCTTGTTTGTTCGATAATAATGTAGGAGGTTTTGTGGTTATTGTAATAGTTTTTGCGGGGTAGCTGTCTATTTCGTAAAATTGTCCCATTCCAACTACTACAATTTCATGGTGGCTCTTATCCCCATCCGATCTGTAATCAGTCCCTGACCTTTTTCCGAAGGGTGGAGTAAGAAAACTCACACATGTTATCAGACATTTATTGAATGTTATGTTGCAATGCATGAATCAGTTCACAGTTAATCCAAAAAGACCGTGCTCTAGACGGTAACAAGATAATATATGGTCAACACAATTAAATGTCTTATGCACAAGCAATCACTAGAAACACAATCGGCTAAATCGTGATGACCTCATGTAAATGATTGAGAAAGTACGATGATATAAATCCAGACTGATTAGTAATTTAGTTTAAAGTCACTGATAATGGATGAGCAGAAATACAATAAATATTGTCATTGATAATTGATAGAGAAAAATCGTGTAAAAACATTCTTAAAAAACATCACAAATAATTATTCCACTGTTTGCTAGGTTTTGAGTTTTGAATTATATTAATCTATTGAACTATAGAGTATTGGAACATAGATTGAGACACACCTGAAGTTTAGATGATTATAATCATGACTGAACTGTTAGTAGTTATGTAGACTGTAAAATCAATAAATCCATTGTTTGAAAACAGAGGTATAAAATCCACCGCATGTTACCTGTGTATTGCGCGCGGGTGTGTATATTTCTTAAATAAAACCCTATTAATGACAATTAAATTTGCAGTTCAAGAAATCTCAATTAAAACTGCTTGAAACTAATAGAGATTGTTGCTAAATTCGCAGTTAAGAGAAATATTGTGTATGAACAGAGTTAAATTATTTGATCTTAAGTTGAACTATATTTGTCAAAATTGACCTTCGTTGGGTTGTAACGCGGAGCCGCGTGTTACAATACACTTATTTACCAAAAAAATAAGCTCCCTGAAATCAAACAATCTGACATTGTTTATTTGTACAAATATCACAGCTGCTCAACGCGCTATGTAGATCTAAATAACTGAAAACTAAAGAAGCGAATTCAAGAGTATTTTAGATCAAACACAGCTGAAATGTGAAGAATGTTTCAGCTATAGCTGCACTTGCTGTTACAAAATTCACACTCCAAATTAGACGGATCTTCAGGTTTACTTCAAAGCAAAATACGAAGCAGAATTAAGCACAGCGGAAGGTGTTGTATGCAATATCCCTCGATATCAGCTTAACTGATAGAAGAAGCTCCAACATAATTAGAATATATAATTATGAAATTTCGGTTTGTGCGCGCTTATCTGTTAGTGTCTCAGCATGTATATATCCCGACGCTTGTTTGTTCTTTTATATTAAATGTGTGTAAACTAACTTTATCGTCCCTGCTCTTAAAAAATTTTGAATGTATAAAGTATCAGATATTACAGTCGCGTTGAGTTCTGACTAAATGAAAGCAGCTTTTTAAGCTGTGCCTATTCACCAACTTAATAAAGAATTCATACTTACATACATGTATTATTTCATAATGAAATTTACAAAAGTATTTGTATTTATATAAAGTTATTTAATGAAAAGCTATCACTATCCGCGGAATCGACGAGTGTAAAATTTTAATCTGAATATTCTCATTAATTATTGACTGGGAAAACAAATTGTGATATCAAGGCCGTTATTCATAATAAAATTGCCAAAATAAGTAAATGTGTGAAAATTTTTAATGTTTATATAAAACAAAGTATACTTACTACTTACACAGACTGAATTCCAGTTGCTTTTTTTTCTTCAAAATATTTCGATGGTCTTTGACGGCCATTTAATTAGTTCACTCATCATTATTTATTTTAAAAACAAACTAATGAAGAAAGTGCGATATTTCCTCTAGTCAAATAATCAGTACTTCAGACTGACCTTTCACTTGATCAGAGCCTAACACGTGTGCGTGTGTGTATACCCATAAAAGATATGTTTATCAAACTTAGAGTGGCTGGATATGAATTTTTATTTGTTTTATACACGCAATGTAAAATGACGTAACTGATGTCACCCTTGCATTTTTGGGTGGGTTGGGGAGACCTAGAAATCAAAAAAACTCGTCACAACCACTTACTAATAAACGTGATAAAATTAAAAATCAGAATGAACCATGCACATATTACATTTCACTCAAACCGCTCAGTTTTTACTCAGGATTGTCTTGTTTAATAACAGTTGTTGTCATATCATTAAATAGGCACACGTTACTTGTGTGTATATATGTTTGTATACACATAACAAAACAAGATTCAGTTAAACATAATTATTAAACATGTACGTCAATCTAAATGAAACTGCGATCAATAGACATTAATTTACCTTTTGCACGCGTCTGACAAATTTTTTATAATCCTAATATTTGAAATGCTGTATTATTAGAGTAATCTCAATTCACTATGCTGGAGCGGTTTGACAAAAAAAGTCATATTCATTAAAATACGAAGCTTAATTTAGATATGAAAAAAATGAATGACGGTTGGGCAAGAAAATTAAGACAATTATTTGAAGAAAGAACATGTCATATAGAGAAAGACGAATAATCCCTTTACTGAGCGTTCAGCTCGCAAAGAGTTTTAAAATTAATCGAACAGTAAAAGGAGGAAATTTGGTAGGAATAGATTCTCAATGATGGAGTAACTATTAATTAGATTATAAGCCCATTAATAAGCCAGTCTTAATCCGATCTTCTTAATCTTTTGCTGAAGCTAGCTACAGATTCTGATTTATGCAATGGTCTATTCCTAACATTAGCTAATGCTTTACTCAAAATCAAAACTAATGGTTTTTCAACAGCTGCTTCATTCGTAATATCATTTCTAGATTTAATTTCGATAGATCCTTAAATCTATCTTTTTATCTTGTTACGACTATATATCGATGTGCGCCTGCAGTCATCCCAGTTAATTGTGTTTCCGATCCCATTTAGCAACTTGTCAATACTTACATGCTGTTCTGGTTCGTTTCTTCTTACCGTGATTAGTCCCATGATCTCACCATGAGACTAAAATCATTGCATGGGATTTCATATACTGATTATTCCAAGGGTTTAATGTTTTCTATATGGTTGGGGCGTCTCGTGACAAGGGTATGGAGCTGTTTTAAAACGGTCCTTACCTTGTATTTTAAGGCTATATATTTTATTTGTCTACTTAATTTAGATCCCATTAGTACCATGAACTTACGATCTTCCTTCCCTTTATCAGCTTTTATGTACCTCAAATTAAGATTAAATTTTCATACGACATCCGTCATTGTTGCTTTCATTAAATCAGGGAGATAATCAGTACCATGGAATATATCGCACAATCTACCTAAATCAAACTTCCTTCGCTTTTTGTATGTTAATCTGAGGCTTCTTAGTGTTAACGAATTTAAGATACTTATGTTCATACAATACGTGTGATTAGACTTATAATTAAGAAGAATTCCCGAGTAAGTATCTTTTCTAAAAATATCTCTATCTAATTTCTCATGAATTCAAATAAACTTGATATCCATTAATGGTAATTCACCTGATGATTCCCTTTCTAAGGTAAATTAACGTTTGCTTATTCAATTCGTTATTTTTAAGAAATTTACCATTTCATTATCACCATTTCATCCAAGAACCATAGGTGTAATTTTGGCGTCACTTGAGTCCTATAAAAATAAGATTATTATCCAAATAATGCATAAAGATGTTCACTAATGGCACCGGCAAAGGTTGTCCCATTGGGACACCTCGAACGTGTTTATAATTTTCCCCTTAATTTAACATAAGTGGAGAATATACATATACATCATCTCCACGATCTTTCCAATCGTCAATTTAACTCCTTTTAATATTAAGAGGTGATCAACTAGGAAACGACGAAATCAATTACGGGCTTCAGGTACCGGTATCTTCGTATACATAGATACGGCATCTAAGTTCACTAAACTATCGCCTTTATCTAGTACACATTTATCAACAATTTTCACCAACTGATAAGAATTGAACAATGTACGCTCAATGAAATATAAATATTTTCTTATACGATGACACAGAAACTTAGAAATATTATATGTTGGAGAGGGTTTGACATTGCCAATAATTCTTAATGGATTACGAGGCTTACGCACTTTAGCCAAATAATACACTCTATTTACAAATTTATTTCTTTGTTTGAGAGGGTTACCATGTGCCGAATCCAATTAATCACATGCAATTATATTTTTGATTAGTAATTTAATGTGCTCTTGTATCCTATCCGTTGGGTCTTTTGTTATTTTAGTTTAAACTTCCGCATTGTTTATTTTTTCTATATTGTTTAATTTTAATCTGATTTAGGCAACATCTATCCTTATCAAATTCAATAGCATGTGATTATGGCGAGTGTTTATTATATTGTAACGCGCGGCTCCGCGTTACAACCCAACGAAGCTCAATTTTGACAAATATGGTTTTCCTTAAGGTCACATATGCTAATTCTGGTTTTACACAATATTTCTCCTAACTGTGATTTTAGAAACAATCTCTGTTAGTTTCAAGCAGTTTTAATTGAGATTTCTTGAACTGCAATTTTATTTGTAATTAATAGGGTTTTGTTTAATAATAATACACACCCGCGCGCAATACGCCGGTAACATGCAGTGGATTTATGTGACTTAACGCTCAAAGCCAGGATTTATGTATTTTATGTGTATCCCTTTACACCTGACTATCAACAACTCTGCTAAGGCATTCTGGATTTATACTTTTCTTTTTTTCAATCATTTACATAAAAATTACTAACTATTCAGCCAAGACATTCTGGATTTATATATTTTGTGCATTTATCATTCACACGAAAATATCTATCCTGCTGAGACATTCTGGATTTATTTATTGTGTTTATTGTGACTACTTTTATACTGAGATAGTAAATTGTGTTGACAATATATTATTTTGTTGCCGTCTAGAGCGCGGTCAATTTGGACTAACAGTGAATTTTAATTTTCTTTGCAACATTGTGTACAATATACGTATGATGATTCGACTTAGCCTTCTCACATCACCCATTTGAAAAGAGTCTGAGACAGATCATAAGCACGGCCCTCGACATCAGCTACCAGGCATATGTAGGAGTGATATAGCATCGCTAAATAAACAGCTACCCCGCAAAACCTCTTACAATAACCACAATACCCCCTACAAGATATTGGTCCCCCTACCCAAAAAGTGAGGGCGACTTTAGTAACGACATTTATCATTGTGTGTATAAAACAGATAGTGTAAGATATGTAAATAGTAAATTCATATTCAACCAATCCAGTTTCACATTGTTAGACGTAAATAACATTTATGTATATATACAAACACGCACACGTGTCACGAAAATCTCAATTGAAAGGTTAATTTGAAGTATAAATTATATGACCTAAGAAAATATCGCGTTTGCTTCATCAGTTTGTTTTGTAAAACTGGTGATAATGAATGAACTGAAGAAGACCGCCAAAGGCCATTAAAATATTTTGAATATGCAAAACAATAGCAATTCAGCCTGTGTTAATAAAAACGCAGATCAGGTAACTTGAATAATCCAGTTTCGTATTTTTTTCATTTTATTTAATACTTTATACATATCGTATCCAAAAGAAAGTATTTTTACTGATTCACTGGTTTTTATTTCTCTACAAGTCATTTTCTAGGCATTCAATATTCCGATATTGTGTTCGGTTATTCTGCCATATCCAGGTATAATGTGATTACATCCTAACCGTTTTTTATATTTTACCGGAGTCATCACGTTTCGCATATTCTGGCATGCAGTTTGCTTCTACCTTTTTTTTAAACTTTTATAATCATAAACAATTTTATTAAGCTAATCTCTTATCTTTGTTGCAGAAATGGTTCTTAGTAAAAAGAATTTGTCACCATCATTACCACTCATGTACACGCTACTTTAATTATTCCTTTGGTTTTTTTACTTTTATGTCATTAGTTTGTAGGCATTCTTGAAGTTTTACATACAACCTATCCTGGACGATAACATTTTTAAACTAAAAAGTTTAAAATAATGTCAACCACTATCAGTTATTTAATCAATTTATTAAGTTACATAACTTTCTATGGTAGATTAAACAAAAACATTTGATCATAAATTGCAACTCTCGACTTAAATTTAACAACACGTCTATCAAAAAATGCTTTAAACTGGATGGACCACTGGTTAAATTATCATATCCCATCAATAAAATTAAGTGCTTTCTCGCTTGCTTAACCCATGCATCTAATGATGATTATACATTATTATATCAAAAATCGAAATCTGTAATTACGGTTTCAAACTCTTTAAGTCTCATTTTGTATGATTTGACACTATTTTTATAGCATATGGTATTATCTTCTTTACATTTTCTGTTTCATTACTATTTCTTACAATCTCGTTGTTTCCAACAGTAATTTCATAAATATTTGTAATTTATTTAAATGAAGCAATATTTTTCAATTATTTGAAAATGTTTAAATGCCTTTTGAAACTTCGATAAGCAAGCTAGGTGGAATAGCTGTACACGGGCAGTTACACAAAGATCCGATTTGTCACTATTTCCAATTTTGTTTTGTCTTTCATCGGGTTGACTCATTTTTACTTCAATTGGAAATGCGGTTCTATCACATCTTTGTTTACTGGCGACGTTTCGGTGCCTACTTTCCAGCACCATCATCAGGCAACACAACACTGATCACAATAGCAGATTTAAGCAAATGTGGTAACCTCGTTCCAAAACCATTCTATTTATATATATTTGACTCAACACTATTTTAATCATAGAATTTGTCTCAGTAACTAAACTCAATATATAACTTTTTATAATTAGCAGACCAATCATTACCTCACCTATACCTCATCTCATCTCGTATGCAGAATATTTTAGGGGAGAGAGACAGTATCGAACCTTTTGTTATTTGTTATAACTGTATTGCTACTATGTCACGGTAATCAAAATTTAAAAATGCTAAAACTAAAACCTTGACTATCATATACTGTATTTTATTTAAAGCCGGGAACTCTAATGTATACAATGGTGTGTGAGGTATTGCGCACATAGCAACAAATTAGTTCAAATATGGAGCAGCAAGTAACGTAGATGGATGGAGAGTGAATGTTATATCGACGCTTAGGTGAACGATTAAAGAGAGAAAGATAGAGATAGCCTGGACAACTAACGTTTTTCAAAAAACTAATCGTAAGCACATTGCGAAGTTAATCAACTATTGGAAATAATTGCATAAGAATATTTGCTCATATGACTAAAATAATTCATTATATCTATATACATATATATCTAAATATAATATCGTAAAACCTTTATATATATATATATATATATATATATAAATAGAGAGAGAGAGAAAAAGGACCATTGATAATTATTAAATATGAATAATTTCTATTCTTATTATATATTTATTTATTACGTTAGTCACACCTTATATCAATATATAAAATACATGTCAATATGTATAAAAACATATATATGAATATAAGCAACAGTATGAGACCAACATCCCTAATCCTACTATATATATATATATATATATATATATATATACGTTTGCATATTTCAAATTATTATTTTATTCTTTTCTTAATTGTTTTTTTATTTACCAATTAATCAAATTGTATATTTATTTATTCACACCTTATATAAATATATAAAATACATATAAATATGTATAAAAAAACATATATATATAAATATAAGCAACAGTGTGAGTCATATATATATATATATATATATATATATTTATGTGTATAGAATAAACCTATCAATCTACCCATAGGCCTATCTATATATCCGTCTATCTATCACATTTTGGTTTCCTCTTAAAAGGATACATGGTAGCTATTAACCATGAATATCTTCTCTATGACTAACGTATTATACATTTATTAAGATATTCCTACCTTACATAAATATAGAAAATATAAGCGACAATGTAAGTCAAATGTGTCTTATCTAATGTTCTATCTACTAACCCTTGCTAAATCGGTATACCGTCTTTTCGAACATTTTTATTGAGAAAAATAAGTATATAGGAAATTGATATTGGTACAGATCCTTCGCAACCAGTTTTCTATAAGCGAGGTTTTTTACTTAGGTTCCCACTTAATTCATGTTCCGCGGCCTCACGTTTTCTGACCATAGAAAATGCTTCATTAAATATTGGGCCCAATGATTTTTCTACCGATGTTACATTCATTACACCTTTTCCTGATTTTATTTCAATTGACTCTCTAATTAGTCTAGTTAATCTGTTGTGGTTGCATAACGCGATGCGTTTACATCCTTCCCAGTCTATTTCATGACCCGTTTCCTTCGAATGCCTAGCTAGGTCTGATCTTTGAATGTGTCCATATTTGCAGGCTGTCTTGTGTTCACCTCTACGAACCTTTATAGGTCGTATG
>JAQBSW010010192.1:0-25354 GCA_029291075.1 Eudiplozoon nipponicum
ACTAATACTAATACTAATACTAATACTAATACTAATTCTAATACTAATACTAATACTAATACTAATACTAATACTAATACTAATACTAATACTAATACTAATACTAATACTAATACTAATACTAATACTAATACTAATACTATTACTAATACTAATACTAATACTAATACTAATACTAATACTAATACTTATTATACTGATAATAATAATAATAATAATACTAATTATACCTGTAGTTATACTAATAGTACTGCTGGTAGTAGTAATACTAATACTAGTAATACTGATAATAAAAATAATAGTAATAATAATAATACATATAGTAATACACATACTAATACTAAAAATACTGATAGTAATACTAATACTAATACTAGTATTAATAATTCTGATAGTAATACTATTGCTAATAATACTGATATTAATAATAAAACTAATAATACTGTTAGTAATATTTATACTGATACTAATAATACCGATTACAGTACTAATACTGATACTAATAATACAAATAGTATACCAATACTAGTAATAATTATCATGATAATAATACTAATACTGATATTAATATTACTCGTAGTAATATCTTTACTAATATTAATAATACCGATAGTAACACTAATCCTAATACCAAAAACACGGATATTAACACTAATGCTAATAATATTGACACTGATATTAATACTACTACTACTACTACTACTACTACTACTACTACTACTACTAATAATAATAATAATAATAATAATATGTATAATAATAATAATAATAATAATAATAATAATAATAATAATAATAATAATAATAATAATAATAATATAAAATAATAATAATAATAATAATAATAATAATAATAATAATAATAATAATAATAATAATAATAATAATAATAATAATAATAATAATAATAATAATATAATAATAATAATAATAATAATAATAATAATAATAATAATAATAATAATAATAATAATAATAATAATAATAATAATAATACCGATAATAATAGTAATACTAATACTAATATTAATAATACTGTTACTGTTACTAATAATAGTACTAACAATCGTGATACTTATACTAATACAAATAATTTTAAGTATACTAATACTGGCGACCATACTACTAATTATTTTATGTTGTCACTGGTTCGTTTGCTACCAAACTTAATATTTGGATAATGATACTTAAATTTTGATTTTAAAAACACATGTAGTCTCATTATTCAAGATTTAATTAAAAAGCTGTTTAATAGTGTTAAAATGACAATTTTAAAACATATATTTTGTTTTTTTTGTAAAAAGTAAAGGTTATTATTGAATAAATACAATTGTGAGTTATTGAGTTTGGTTTCTATGTTCAACAGTCAATCACGCTACTATATATTCCAAACGAGGCTCTGTGCTTCAGTCGTCAAGTGTAAATACGAACACACGATTAAACACTACTGACAGAAATTTATGCAAATGGGAAACAAGCCATCTCACGGGTTGCACAACTTGAAAGTGACATCTACGCCTAATTATTGCCCTCTTGAACAGTTCAGCGAGTTTTCTTCTCAATTTGAACACTTATCACTCATATTGTAAATATAAACTGACCTTCTAAGGCAAGCACTCATCAGTAAATTTAAGCCAGTAAATAATCATATATAATATTAATCTCTGTTGCATTAATCTAATTATCAATATTGCCTGTATAATGTACTACGTAAAATAATAACGATCAAAATGAAGAAAAACATAAACACGAACAACATGCAACATACCAAAAAACAGAAACGAAACCCTAAACGAAAATTAAAAAATCAACATCTTGAAGAAATAATAGGTCCGATAACGAAAACAACAATACAAATACTAATATTGTAACTGGGACTGTTGAAAAATAGATGTTACAATTGTTTTTATATCTTAGAATAATACTGCGATTACTTATTCGACTAAGACGACACCAAATTCTAGTACTACGCATATTTCTGCAGGCAGAAATGCTAGTTCGATTACTTCTACAAAAAGTAATAATTCAATTTACACATGTTAATAATTCTAATAATATTACAACTAATACTACTAGTTTAACACATCTTAATATTATTTCTACTATTTAACCTTTTACTGATATTACTTTTTTTACCACTTCTAATACTACTACTAATAAGCCTACAACTAATATATGTGCATTAACAAGAATTAATAATAATGCTAATCATGTTTCTAATATTTTTTAATAATAAATGTTCTACTATATTAACGATTAGTACATCAATACAATTATTAACAATAGTAATTTTAATACTGGTAATATTTGTATTTCTCATAACATTTATACTACTACTTCTACCACTATTTCTAATACTACCAAAACCTCTATTAACGTGACAGGCACTAATTTTACTTTTAATAAATTTACATCTGCTTCTAGGCCTTGATCATACTTCTACTTACCTGGTCTCTGTTGTGACTAGCACAGGCCGAGTTTCAAATGTTTTTTTTATTGGAGATATATATTGGCAGAAATATATTAGGGTGATTGATAAAGTTTATTAAAGCAAGAAGATTAATTAAGGTTTGAAATAAAATAAGTGATGTTTAGAAAAGAAAATTCTGAAAATTAAATAACGAAATAATGAGCATTATAAGGGGAAAAGATAAAATTCCATTAATAATCAATCAACTTACCAAGAACCCAAAACAATTAACTAGCAGTAAGAGGATGAAATTTAGAAGAATTGTATTCTCAAGAGATGGTTAAGCAGTAGTGAAATAATCAGTCCATCTTAGTCCGATATTCTTAATATTTTACTCGAGCTAACTTCAGATGCTGATTCCTGCAATAGTGTTGTCCCATTATTAGCTAATACTGTATACCAAATATAATCTAGCGATTTTTCAACAAATGTTTTATTCATAATATCAACTCGAGATTTCATTTAAGTCGATTCTCTAATCAATTTCATCATCCAGTTACAACAATATATCGCTAAAAGTATCCAATCAGTCCAGTTAATACCTGACCCATTATGCACACACATTTGTCAGTATAAACTAACTAAATGTATATACATACTGGGTCAGGTGTTTATATCAATATCGCAAACTTGATTAAAAGTAATTGTTATCATCGTCTGACCAACCAATGTTCGTTTAAATCCAGTCAATAGTAAGTTTTATCACCGCCAGCGCAACCAGTGTTCGTCTAATTATATAAACGTTCATTTTAATACCACTTCCTTATGTATTATGGTATCTGTTCAATAATGACAGACTGAGCATGGTTAGATGGAACTTTGGGCCTAAATGAAAGCAATACGAGCTTCACCTGAAAGAAAAAAGACTAATCAATTTACATTAGTTAGTATACAACAGAAAATAATGTGTAGTGTTCGGCAGTGTGGCTCAGTGATTCCGAAGCAGACGTGCCCAGGTTCGATCCCTGTCCGCGGCATATTCTGGTCAGTACGTCATGAGTTCACAACAAGGACGAAACCGGTCTATTTGGATAAATAGCTTTTTCTACATTAAAAAATTCTTAGTTTATACTGAGAATTGTATGTACTTAATAGATCAGGTGTTTATATCAAGGTCGCAGCCTTGATTATAGTAATTGTTATCACCGCCCGCGCAACCAATGTTCGTTTAATCCCAGTTAATAGTATGTCCAGCATCCACACCATGACCGGCATGATCAGATCCAGTAACATGTCAATACGTACATGCAATTTTATGTTCTCCTCTTCTTGTTTTAGTTATTCGAGTGGTTTCATCAACATTCCTGAGACTGCAATCATTGCATGGGATTTAATACTCTCGTTATTTTTCTAAGTGCACGTATTTTTCTTTTTGGTTGGTGTGTCTAGTGCCCATTGTAAGAGACTGTCTTTAAACTTTTCTTATATTGTATTGTACTGACTTCCTGCATAGTTTAGAATCTGATGGAACCATGACTCTATGAACTTGCTTTAATCTATCAGATTTAACATACTTCAACTTGGAATTAAATGCATTTGAGAAATCCATTATTTTTTGTATCTATTAACTTATGAGAAAAAGCGTTTTCATCACACAATCCGACTAAATCGAACTTTGTATGCGTTATGTCTTTTAGATTGGGGCATTTTAATTTTAATGATTTGGAGATACTAATTTTCATAAGGTACGAGTAATTTACTTGAAATTAAGAAGGATTCCCGTGTAAGCAATTTTTCTAAAAATATCTCTTTCAGATGTCTGAACATTTCAATTTAATTTGACACTCTAAAACGGTAATTCCCCCGATGATTTCTTTTCAAGGGTAAATTGAATTTCGTTCATTCCATTTGATAAATGTAAGAAATGTAGCCTTTCACCATAGCAATAGTTCAAGTTCACTAATATTTTTCTCCAAGAACCGTAGATAAAATATGGGCTTCATTGTTAACTCATTCAAAAGATAACTTTCGAAATAATGCATGCAGATGTTCGCTATTGAAACCGACAAACGTTTTCTCATGGCGACTCCTCAAATTTGTTTGTAAATTGTTTAGAAAATCTAAAATAAGTAGAGGAAATACATATACACATAATCCAAATAATGTGTTCAATCGTCATTTTACTTCCTTCTAATATTAACCGGTGATCATCAAGGAAATGTCGAAAACAATAACGGGTTTCAGTTACCGGTATATTCGTGTACTATATCTAAGGTCATCAACATATCACCTTCATCTCGTACAAATTTACCAAAAATTTCAACCAACTGATAAGAATTTTTCAAATTATGGTAGAATATATTCAATGACATAGAAACTTCGAAATTTCATATATTGGGTTACTGAATATTGACAATAATTCTTCATGGGTTACCAGCTTTGTGCATTTGAACCAAGCCATATACTCTTAGTAAAACTGTATCTATTTGTATGTGTGTGTTACCATGTGCCGAAATTATATTATTAATTAATAGCTTTACTGGCCCTTGTAACTGATCCGTCGGTTTTTTATTATTTTGTTGTATACTTTAATCGTTCTAAGATTCTATTATTATTATTATTATTATTATCGGATTGACTCATCTGGCAACAACTTGACGAGTGCCCAAGATGGACAAAACCAATCTACTTGATTTATTACGGTTGCTAAATTATACTTCTAGTTTAAAATGACAATATATATATATATATATATATATATATATATATATATATATATAAAATTGTGTGTATTAAGTAGGGTGCTCAGTGGTTAGAGTAACAGAATGCAAATCTAACGTGCCCAGGTTCGAGCTCTGTCTGCAGCAACTTCTGGATTGTACGTGAAGAGTTCCCAATAAGATCGAAACCGTTATACTGGGTAAATTGTTGCGCTTCTAGTAACAAATTAGTGCAAATATGACGAGAAGGATAGACCAAATTCTGCATCGACGGAAGGTATAATCTCTTGTGCACTTTCGTTTTGTGCTTAATGACGACTCATCTGTAGTTGGCGGTTTACGCCTGTAAGCAAGAAACGAATGTGCACATGAGCTTATCCCTTCCGTTCCTGCTGAGTTTGGTTTATGCTTCTGGTGATAATTTAAATAAAATTGATTGATAAACAATTGCATATATATTTGTTCTCCGCAACGTATACTATCTTGAAATAAACCCCAATCTATTTTTATCTAACCTGTTGCGTGGCATTTCGAAACTGCAGCCTGTCTCCCAATTGCGTAATCAATAATTGCTTGGTTGTATGCTATATTAACAGGTTATCACAAATGGGATGATTAGGATATGCGAAAGTCAACATGAGCAGGGGCGTTAATATTTACTAGGAATTCATTCATAGCAGCTGATATTATGCTCCAAACAGACCATATATTTAATCAAGAAATGTGGGACTGCTTGACGGTGCACCCCTAATATGTTTATACACTACAGATGCAGAAGAATAAACTTCGTATAAAGACTTAAAAATGTAACTCTAACGTCAACTGACCATATAGTATGTGAACCGTACAATTAAAAAGTTTTAAAACCATAATAATCTAGATTGGGTATATTTAAAAAAAATTGAAAATAACAAACTATTCTGAACTCCTGCTAATAAAAAACAGCCTCATACCGTGACCTCGATCAATATCAGGTGGAAAATAGTCGTGGTAATCATGGCATCATTCAGTGAAAAATATAAAATTATAATATATATGCAATTAAATATTTTGTGTTGCACGACTAGTAACAAGTTGATTAAAATAGGACAGTATGGTAGGCAAATTTTAGCATGAACAGAAGTTGGAATTTGATGTACATAAACGCGTTTTCTGCTTACTGCTTGTTAGCTAAAAATGGTGTTCGTAGACATTCTATTTTTGACCATGGTTGTCTATGCAATCGAGAAGGTATATTTTAATAAAGTGTCTATGTCTGATGGAGGCAAAATCAACCGCAGTTAACTCACACTTGTTGTGGCCTAATCCATGGAAGATAGATTTGGAGACATTCATAGCACATTTTTAGTCAGATTTGCTTTCTGCAAGCTTATGCTGACTGTGTGTACTATTTGGAAGTGTTCAGGTAACGTACAAACAGCGAAGCCAAATATTCTTCTAGAAAAGCAGGAGGAAGGCAGATTCGAGAAAAAGCATTGGGTGTAACAGTATGGCGAAGAAAAGCATTCAAAACAGGAAGTTAATAAAAAAGCAAAAGACTGCAATTTCACCAACTTGCCTTCTTGACCATACGCTCAAAAGGAATACATAATGCTGTAAAATAGACATGAAAAAGTTTTTGAATGCTATAGAATTGCAAAAGACTAAGTCAATCATGCAGAGAACAGAATACCGAGACTGAAGACGAGCAAAGCGTTGAGCCTCAATATGATATAAGCAAAGCATTTTATAAGATAGAAAATTGAAATGAATGGTGGTGGTGCATAGAGGGAGAGAGATCATTTAAAACAGACAGAGATGGAGAGCACTTAGAGAAAAATTTGGCGATAGAATTAGGCTAAAATGGCGCCACACATGTGTAAAACTTTAAAGTGTTGACTAGCTTTACATAGAATTACAACCACTAATAGCGGTGAAGATTTCAATTGTGTGAACAGGTTAAAACATTTTTGAAATAAAAATACGTGTTTGTCCTCAGGAGCAAACGCCATTGGTAAACTTGTAAACTAACTTCGCGAAATTCATTTATTATTTTGCAATTATTTTTCCTAATTGAATCAATAAACACTCAACAGTGGGTTCATTTTCAATGTATCAGACTTGAGGATTCATTTTACTCTTGATTGATTCGCAATCGTAATTAATAAGGGAAGAACTATTTGTGGAGCAGTTCCATTTAAGAAAATATGTTCATTTGTTTATAATCACTTTAAATTATATTTAAAACACACACATACGGTGAAGGACAATGTAAATTTTTAATTAATTACTAAATAAAAAACCAGGGAATATCTATCGAATTTCGATAATTCACAAAATTTTTTTACAAAATTAATTATAGCTTTTTCCCGGAACTATTATATTATTTAAATAACAATAGATTACGCGGACGGTAATATGAAATTTTAAAACTAAGTTTGCGTGCATAAGGTAAACACTAATCCCGTTTTATATAGCCATTCGCGCAATACTGCAAACCTACCGTCAATATGTTTTCATTTCTCACTCAATTAATGCTTGTTTTTTATATAACTTTTATACATTTAGTTAAATTTACATAGAAATTGTGTAGCCGATTTTACCAGCCAATTTCAATGTGAGTGATTCTACTAGATGTGAGAACAACATGTCTGATTTTGCACAACTTATATATATATATATATATATATATATATATATATATATATATATATATATATATATATATATTGCAGTTTCATCCTCGTAAGTTAATTTGCTGTCGTGCTCTGATGATGAAGGACGAAACGCATTAGTACGTGTGCCTGACACTAGTTTTGTTATGTTTCGCGAATGGTTAAATTCAAATGAATTAGCGATTGTATCAAGCTAGGAAACTTGAATTAAATAATTGAGATCACCTCCCGCGCAATCAATGATTTTTTAACTGTATAAATGTAGCGAAAGCTGCAAAAAGTTAATGATCGCGACTACATTGAAATTGTGTAGCCAAAGTTGCCAGTCAAGTACAATATATTTGAGATAATTATGGGTGGGAGCCACATGTCTAATTTCTTTATAAATACTATGTGATAACTATATAATTTATTGGGATATCCAAATTTTTAATTATGCTCAGTTCAAGTTAAATTTGTAGAAAACGAATCATAATGCTTCTGGAGATAAGGTTATATAAGCCAGACAAAATCAGATAGTCGCGTACTAATTATATATTAGTAGAATTTAAAAGATAACCAAAATGTTAACAATTTTCCTCGAATGAAGTTATAATATAGCAATACAGGTGGATTCTAATGGTTATAGAACAGTTTTTGATGGATAGATTTCGATTTGGATTGCTCACCTTCTGCCATACTAAGATAAATAGAGGATCAAATTAATAACTAAATAAGGGCAATAAATTTGAATTAAAAATATATTAAGTAATTTCAACAAAATAACAAGGTGCAAACGTAAATTTAAAAAAATCCAGAATACAAATAATTCTACTACTAATATTTAGAATAATACTAATACATCTATTAATTTTATTGCTACTAATACAAATACTACTACTATTAATTATAATAATGCTACTAATATTACTACTACTACTACTACTACTACTACGAATGATACCAATATAATTACTAGTAGTGTAATTGCTTGTCCGACTACTCCTACTATTACTTCTATAACTAATACAACAGCAATTACTATTATTATTACTAATAATA
Organism: Eudiplozoon nipponicum; assembly: GCA_029291075.1. NCBI lineage: Eukaryota > Metazoa > Platyhelminthes > Monogenea > Mazocraeidea > Diplozoidae > Eudiplozoon > Eudiplozoon nipponicum. The sequence goes on from JAQBSW010010192.1 coordinate 8,826, forward strand.
TTACTAATCTTAATACAAATAATGCTAGTATCAATACCACCACTATTACTACTACTACGATTAATACTACTACAGCAAATATTACTTTTATTTATAATATTACTACTACTAATACTACAACTTCTGTTATTATTAATGAGATTACTAATACATATATTATTGCAACTAATAATACTATTGTTACTAATAATATTTCTACTACTAATACTAATATGAACACCACTAATATTATTAATAATATTATTAATATGATAGTATTACTACGACTACTAATAACGCGAGCACCACTACTGTTACCGTTAATTTAAATTTTTTTTGTATTATTACTAGCACTAAAATTTATTCTTCTTCTACTACTAAAACGCGAGCACCACTACTGTTGCCGTTAATTTAAATTTTTCTTGTGTTATTACTAGCACTAAACCTTATTCTTCTTCTTCTACTACTACAACAACGACCACTTTAACTATAACCACTGCTACTGCTACCATAGATACTATTGCTACTAATAACACTACTACTACTATTACTAATAATACTACTGCTACTTCCACCACTACAGCCAACACTACTAATATTAGAATTACTATTAATAATACTACTATTACTACTAATATTAACACAACTATTAATATTAATGAGACTACTAATAATATAACTACTACTACTAAAACAACAAATGATACTGCAAATAGAAACACTAATAATACCATGACTTTTAATTTTTCTACTACTAATACCACAACCACCACAACCACAACCACAAATACTACTAATAATAACAATATTACGGCAATTGCTACAGATACCAATATAACTAATGCTACTGCTACTGAAGTTACAGCTACTATTACTAATATTACGATTTCTACGTCTACTGCTTTTAATATTATTATTATTATTATTATTATTATTATTATTATTTTATTATTATTATTATTATTATTATTATTATTATTAGTCATAATAATAATACTAACACCACAACGAAAACAACAACAAAACTTACTAATTTTACATCTACCAACACCACAACAACTACCGCAACTACTACAAGAACCAATACTAATATTATTAATACTACTTATATTACTAATACTACTAATACTAATGCTGGTATAACAACTTGTGCTACTACCACCCCGAACGTAATTATTACTATAACTTTTAATTCTACAACTACTTATACTGTCACCACAATCACCACAACTACTATAACTACTACTACTGCTACATCGGTTAGTTTTACTTCTATATCACTAATAATATTAATCCTCTTACTACCACTTCGATTACCAATAATTAGTATAATTTACGAATATTAAGCAACAACTACTATCAATAATAATAATAATAATAATAATAATAATAATAATAATAATAATAATAATAATAATAATAATAATAATAATAATAATAATAATAATAATAATAATAATAATAATAATAATAATAATAATAATAATATTAATAATATTAATAAATAAAATAAAAAAATTAATAATAATAATACTGTCAAAACCTCCAACATCACAACAGCAACAGCTACTACGACTACTACTAGTGCTACCATCACAACCAACAGCACTGAAACTATTATAATTACCACTAATAATACTAATATTAAAACTAGTTCTAATACTATTTCTACTTTTTTTTACTAATAATAATAATAGCCTCATAATATGAATATTAATAATAATAACATTTTTGATAATAATAATAAATTAATAAATAATTAAAATTAAATTATACTTAGTCTTATTATTTCTATTCATATTTATATTTTTATTTTATTAGAATTTATTTACCAAAAATTTATTATTATTATTATTATTATTATTATTATTATTATTATTATTATTATTATTATTATTATTATTATTATTATTATTATTATTATTATTATCATTTTTATTATTATTATTATTATTATTATTATTATTATTATTATTATTATTATTGTCATTATTATTATTATTATTATTATTATTATTATTATTATTATTATTATTATTATTATTATTATTACTTTTATTATTATTATTATTACTATTTTTATTATTATTATTGCATAATTAGATTGGCTTCATGAAATACCAAAGATATTCATGTCCTTTAAAACAGCAAAGATCTGTTTCCGGTTTTCATGGTTATTCAACTTTACTTTGGTGTTTATGGCAAGACTGGTGGTTTTGTTTTTCCTTGTTGTGATAGAATAAAATGGAATGACTAAAAAGTAAATTCATTTGTGTGTAAGGAATACTGAAGAAATATTGAATGCCATTTTCAATTTAATGAAAAATCTTTTACAAATTTTCAAACTAAATATGTAACTGACCAAGTGTGAAGAATAAAAAATCCAGTTCCCAGTGTGTCCTTAATCTGAAAAGATTATATAAGTTGGGAATTAGTGCAATTGTAAATATATACATATTGGGAAGCAATGATGATTAAACAATAAATTTGAATAATGTAGAACGTTATTCTTATCACACACATTAGTAATTGTTGTATTTTGTTGTAACGAGGAATATTTCTTAATGTAATTGTTTGCTTTTACTTAACTACAGTAAAAATAATTAATATTTCCGCTGACATAGCCGGGGCAAACAGTGAATCTCGACTCAGTGGTTCAGCCAGACAAACAATTTTTGTATTCCATGCCAGTGATGTTAAGTAAAGTGGCCGTAGCGGAGGCTGCATCAGGCAGAAAGTGGGCGATGCTCATCAGCTTCCGCAAAACTCTTCACATTCACACGCACTAAAATAAATTTGATAGGCAGGCACAAGCATAAACAGGCCTCATGTAGACAATAGAATATGTTTTCTCGATGGCGGAAAATGCAGTTTCAAATATTGCATATCTAATTACATAGCGGTGTGCTGTAAACAATTGATGGACATTTGATGTTGTAGGTCTGCAATCTGTCGAGTAACCATCAGCAAGATGTATTTGGTCCATTGTTACATAAGGTAAGCTTAGTAATGCAGCTACTAACTAGTTAGAACAAATATGAAAAAAATGATGCATCGCAGTTAGTATGAATAATGGGCAATGTCTCATATGCACATGCGTTTAGGCGTAACTGGCGTCTCAAAAGAACGAGCGCGCGCTGCGCGCCAAATTAATTTCATATTTCGTCAATTAATGCGGGATGGTGCAATCCACTATATTCATGTCTAAGACAGTATTAGAGTCAATCTCATGTAAATTATTTCGAAATGTGACTTAAAGGCTAATTTATTGTAAACAGCATTTATCAAACCTATACGTAGGGACAAAGCCAGGATTTTAAGAAATGGGTAAACGTCAATTAAAGTGAGAAGAAATACTTAACATAATGTCCCTTAATCCATAAAATCTTTATACTATGCCCTCATATATATCGGTATTTAATACCTGCCAACATGATCTCACAGATTCCTATTATGTGGTGTTCAGGGGATTGTGAACCTCTCCACTGTTATGGTTGCAACGAAGCAGTTGATTAAAGCAACAAAACCGCAGTCTAATAGATTTCGCAACGCAAACAAAGCTTCTTTAATGATAGAATCGATTTGAATGGTCACAATGAACTACCATCAAGTTAAATGATTTTTAAAAAGTCACGTTTGAGAGCTTGAGACAAGACAAATCTAATCGTATCTGACCAGGTGGACAGCATAGCAAAACTCTTACCAGTAGGATGTACTGATGCATTTCGACCTTTCATGGACAGAATCTGAACAAAGCAGCAAACTAAATAAGAATCCTGAAACTGCAAAGCATAAATAAGTTATGCACAAACAGATAGCTGACTCTCGCCCCTTGAAGTCTCGCATATATCTTACTTTACTGTAAATGTCGACTGCGCAATTTCTATGCTATCACAAACATTGTGTTTTTGCAGATTTGTCTCAGATACTTTAGTTATACACTTGCACATTTATAGAAAATGTGAGAGGTGCAATCAATTCTTTTAATGAAGTCGTTTGTCTCGAAGTAAACACAAAGCTCAAGGTTTCCAAACTGTCGCACAGCATTGCAATCTAGTGCAATGTGTGCGAGGCTGCAAGTTATTAGAGCTCGATGTCCGATTTGCCTGACTTTTGGTTTGCCTCGTGTTTGACAGTTTGCCGTCGAGATAATAAATATGGAAGGTCGAGACACGTCAGTAAGCTTGACTGGCTGTAGATTAGCTACGATGTCCAACTAGTTAAAAACAACAAGATTGTTAAATATAAACTGGTGGTTTCAAGCAGTGTCAAATGTGAATATAACGGGATTTGTATGCATATCAAGTTCGCGAACATGATTTAAACAATTTTTATTGCTGCCCGCGTAATCATTGATCGTTTAATTTAATTCGCAAACTTGATTTGAATAGTAGACTTCACCATTCGGGAATATTGTGAATGTGTTATTATGTGATATACTAAGAAGAATGTTTTTTGAAAAAATGTCACAGGATAATATTTTGTTAATTTTAGGCAAGGTCGGTGTTTTTAAAGTATCGCAACACTTTCGATTGTGAGCTCTACATAACCCGTTTCTAAGGTTACCTCTTAGCGTCACTTAGATTGCCTCCGACGTGATAATATATCATAATCACAGCAAAATTCGAAAGAGAAAAAACGGCACCACGCTTTAAAGAATTCTTACCATCATTGATCGAAAAATTACAATTACGAACCTCTCAATAAATTATTATAATCAAGGTTGCGATCGTGATATAAGCACCTGACCCATTAATTACTTACATATGTCAGTATAAACTAAGACTTGGATAGTGTAGAAAATGCAATTCATCCAGTAGACCGGTTTCGTCCTTATTGGGAACTCACCATGTACTGGCCAGAATTTGCCGCGGACAGGGCTCGAACCTGGGCACATCTGCTTCGGAATCTGGTGGCTCAGTGGTTAGATCATCAGATTCCGAAGCAGATGTTCCCAGGTTCGAGCCCTGTTCACGGCAAATTCTGGCCAGTACATGATGAGTTCCCAGAAAGGACTAAACCGGTCTACTGGATGAATTGCCTTTTCTACACTATACAATTCTTAGTTTATACTGACATATGTAGGTAATTAATTGGTAAGGTGCTTATTTTAAGACCGCAATCTCGATTATAATAATAACAATTAAAGGTCTAGTCAGTCCGCGCAACGGCATATTGATGCTAATGTGATAAAAAATAATTCGATAACGATGTTGAATCGAAGGATGTTCACATTATATATGCCGGAAATTAGTCAAGGAATATTATTTATCATGACGATGTTTACGTGAAATGTTAAATAAAGTGAAATTATCAGGATAGTTTTATAGCCCAACTAAATTAGTATAGAAACAGTTCTACGCAAATTTCCCCTCACTGCATGGCAAATTTAAATACAAAAGCTTACTTTTCTCTACCAATGTATTGTTATGGAAAAAATGGTAGAAGCATTTCCGTTTTGATTCAAATTGTAATATAACTTGGTCAGTTTAGAAGTGGATGGTTTAAATGGCTCGCTAAAATTTACTCAGACAGCCCCGCTACGGATGTGCAATCATTTTTTCCTACCCACTGTTCCTAAACCAGCCCTCTCTCACCGACTGTCAGTTCATCGCAAAGTGAACGTGCAAACTAGATTCAGCCTCATTCAATTTTGCTCTTTACAATTCAATTCAATGCATATCAATATGTCAGCTGAATTCAAATTAGTCAAGCACAATTGAAGCCTTAATAACAAAAATCTAATTTCGTCTCTTCGTGCACACACATAAATACATTCAACTCTCCAGCTCACTCTCTCTCTCACACTCTATTTCACTCATTTTCCTTAATTACACCATACTTGCCACACCCATTCCGTTTTAATTGTGCGACCCTGTTCTAGTACTACATATGTGACTTTGCATCGATGTGGAATATTTTAAATTTGTTAATTTTCCCTTATAGAATATTTATTTGGATATCTTGTGCAAACGAGTGTAAAATATGCATGAAGTTTAGGAAGTATGCTGAGGCATCCTAATGTTACTTCAGTTAGAGTTAACTTAGCAATGATAAACGAAAGAATACGCTATATATATATATATATATATATATATATATATATATATATATATATATATATATAAAAGCAATTTGATTCCAATCGGCACGTTTGCACTATGCTCTGATAATGACAAATTGAGGTCCAAATACGGGCCACAGTTGTATAATTATTCAAAGTTGTAAACTCTACATTGTTGTTTGGAATTAGAAGAATATTCATAAAAATTATCGCTGCACCATGAAATAACCAATACAATATATATGTGCCGAAGTGCTTAAAGTAAAAATGAATGAAAAACCGAGCAAACCGAGACTGTAAGATCTGCTATTAACTGAGATTGAGGAAGGACATATGTGCTTGAGAAAAATTTTGCTAATTACATATTTCCTGAAGCAATTTTTAGATGTGATGAGACCACGCCCGACTCCTAGTACGGAGGATGCCATTCTTTCTAATTCTATCGTGTGGAGGTGATCAACAAGCTGTACTAATTTTGCGTCGGTTAAATCGAATTAAAAATGCAAATTACCTGATCTGCATTTTGACTAAAGCAGCTTTCATTGTTCCAGTAAATTTCTTTTTTTTTGCTTCATTTTTTTCATGAAATGCATCTGATGAAGATCTACGGTAATGTAGATCGAAATATTATGAAAAAAGAAATTTACTGGAACAATGAAAGCTGCGTTAGTCAAAACGCAGATCAGGTAATTTCAATTAGTCCAGGTGCGCAAAAACACAACTCCTTCAAGAAACATTTAAAAATGCAAATGTCCCGCCAGTAGAAGATAAATAATCTTGATCACACGTATTAACATGACGTTGATGACCAAAATCCATATCAATCTTCATTCTACTAATCGAATCACAATTTACAATGATCGATTATCAGCGTATATATTAAATGTAGGAAAAACAATTTATCAACATAATCCATCAACAATTACCATTAAATTGTCTTGCAAATGCCAAGAAAATCAGCAATATTGGGAAATATTCTTAAAACGACGAACAAAGACAATTTAACAAACTTCTCAGTACTGCATAAAGCATAGTCATAAAAATCGTAGAACTACCACGAATATCTCGAAATTAAACTGAAATTACCTGAACCAAATATTTAAATGTTGCACCAATATTGTATTGTATTTGACTGACTACGAATCATCAAATTCATTAATCATATTTTAGCATGAAGCCTAAACTAATCGTTCACTATTCAGGTAACAAATTAAAGTAGAAGTAATACAATTAAACAATAATTGTTTGCGCGGGTGGTGGTAACAATTCTTTAAATGAAGTTTGCGAACTTGAAGTAAACACCAATCCCATTGCATTTCACCAGTCGTCGAAGAACATAACAAAACTACCGCCAGCCCAAACGCACTGACGCGTTTCGACCTTCCATGATCATCATCAAAGTACGACGGCAAACTGACTAGCGAGGATCAAACCTCATTGCATATATATAGAAAGCAAAATATGATGTGCGGCTCTCATTCTAGTAGTCTTGCAAACATTGAACGAAACAACAAACTCAAGAGCAATCTTAATTTATAATGAACGTACGGAAGCTACTATAAGCATACAATAAAATGGCATTCGTCAGTTATAAACTTTTAGAAAATTCCGATTGGTATGCGGCAATTGCTGGCTGAAAGACGCGAAGCGACAAAAATTTGCTAAAGAGACAGTGACGGTAATATGTATTATTGTGCCTTTTCTTCAACTTATGAGAACCCGGAGAGATCGACAAAATAAATGGCTCGAATTATAAATGTGCATAAAAACTTGTGATGAGATACTATTAAAAATAATTATCAATAAATAGTTTCCTGATATCTCGACTTGACGAAAAACCTATTGTTAGCAAGGCAATTACGATCTCGCGCTTTGCATGCGCGGGAATTGCGGCGTAAGTGGTGTGTTTCTTTGTTCTGAATCAAATTCCAGTATCTAAATCTGTCACACCATTGCGGCTACTCTTTAAATATGGTACCATCGTTCCATAGAATAATAGCACTTATAGTTTAATACACGTTTAGGTAATAATATCAAAAAATATTTCCACACTCTCGCATACAATTATATATATATATATATATATATATATATATATATATATATATATATTTTAGTGCGATGGAAACAGTAAAAACGCCAATGCATATATTAATACACTCCATCATTTGTTGAATATATAATTCTTTTATAATGAAATAACATTTGGAGTGTTGATCACATTTTACAATGACAATAAATTGTTAATAGTGCTAACAATTATGTAAACAATCGAAAAAAACCGTTCTATAAAAATCGCCAAATGTACTAAATTGAGGAGTATTCATAATCGAACATCACAAAATCAATAAACTGATAAAAGAATTCTGTACATAAAAGAATAAAGTGGTTCTAAGAATTAGTCCTACTACAAAGAAGACTAGCAAACTGAACATAGTGCTCTGTATATAATATATATATATATATATATATATATATATATATATATATATATATATATATATATATATATATATATATATATATATATATATATAATTGTAATTTTTTCCCACCGGAAAGGTTTTGACTACACATTGCCAAGGACAATATTGGATCGAAATGCTGACAGCAGATTTGTTATTTTTCCTCGTTGTTAGATATTCTATTGTAGTTTACGTCACCTTTGTTAATCTGAAAGAATATACAAGAGAAATAATCACTTGTAATTTGCATCACCTTTGTGAATATGCAAGAATATCCACGAGAAATAATCACTACATAAAACTTTATGCAACCGATTTCTCCATCCACTGACAGATCAGCCGCTAACATCTTCTTCCAAATGAATGATTAACCGCCAGGCTGTTTGTTTGTCTGTTAGCTTCACTATGTGTCTGTGTGACTGCCCAGCTGGTTGACGGAGTAAATGGCCAACTGGCTGACTGTCTGATTGACTAAAGGGCTGAATTGTTTAATCAAGGCATAATAGGAGGATTTTTTAAATCCCTGTCCGCCCAGATTATTAACTGATATGTCAGTTTGTTGTCCACATGAAAAAAGCTTTTTACGATGAAATAGAAATATTGATGTAGGCCAACTACTTTGATAGTAGGCGAATCTGAGCTATTTTGCCTTATTTAGTCAATAGTATAATTTGCATCATTGCCACCTGTATCATCAACGTTGATATTGATAATAAACTAGTCTTCATCAAGTTCATCATTTCCGGTGAACAGTGAGTTGTTGTGATGCATGCACGAGGACAGATGAATAACAGCCAACCACCACGATCACTATCAACAACAGACCCTACACCGCCACATTTTAAATTTGTATTTAAGTGACTCCTTCATTACAAACGTTAAGTATCCGTTTTCAGGCAGGTGGAATTATGATAATCTCAATCAGCAGTTAGACGGGATATTTTAAAGGCACAACAAATTTTTTTCTCCCATTTATTAAAATTTGAAATAATCGCACACCAAAAAACAATAAAGCAGTATGCAGGATATGCTGAATAGAGTAGCGGCCTAATTTTGAACAAAACTTGTACAGAGCCTGTATCGACACTATTTGGTTTATTAACAAATAGATCTTTGAAAATGTCAGAAAGTTTTTAATAGAAAATCATTTTCAATTTCTTTATTTGGCTCTAATCACATTTTAACGTGTGTAGGTTGATTAATAAACTTAAATATTTTCATAAAATGTGATCCAGACACGATGTGGCTTTAATTTCTTGCCAACTTCAAACGTATAACAGAAAATAAATTATTTTAATCCTCTCAAAGTATGTATTAGGTTTTGCGCGCCTCGTAACGAATTAGTTTAAATAAAACAAAAAGTATACTCCAAAGTAATCATGAAGGAAAGTTATGACCTCATGTACACATGTGCTTCATGATTACCAGCAACTCATCCGTAGGAGCCAATAATATGCCCAAAACGCAAAAAATTGTCAAGTAATGTTAGATGATGCAATTTAGTTTAAATCTGCGCTCTTTGAAACACTAGGAGTTAATTTCATATTAAGCGATTAGAAATAAAACGTAAGGCCAAAGTACCGTATATAGCATACGTGAACTTGTAAATAGTACAAGTGATACGTAATTGTGACGTCATTGGCCGCTATGAGTAATACAGACTGATGTTAGTTTTGCTATCTGTTTCAACGACTGGTTAAATGCAATGTGATTGGTGTTTACTTCAATCTTGCAAACTTGATTTAAAGGGCACTCAACAGATGCAGCTGAATTGTGAACGAAATTTTCAATACCAAATTTATTCAAAATGTCTTTCATTTATTAATCAGTGACGGCTTCATTTGTGTTCGCCTCTAGTTTGTACAGAATTGAATTCTGCCATCGGTTTTTAGGATGGCAGAAAAGTACAAATTTGCGAAACATAGCATAATCGTGTTATGCGGGATAACAGGTATCTGTTGACAGTGTCAAGTGAATAACATTTTTCATCGGAGGACATGCAAAATAGACGAAATTCGCTTATATAAATATATATATATATATATATATATATATATATATATATATATATATATATATATATATCTCACGCCTTGCTGACAAATGACAATCTGAATATTCAACTGTGAATATAACGAAACCAATCTGTGATTCTTCCATTGTTCGACGCACCGCTGGTTGTCAGTTCTGTTGTTGTCACTTGGAGTAAATGTCTAAATGCTTCTCTGAAAATTATCGTGAATGTATACAATTGTAGGAAAAATTGCACTGTGGGCTCCCGCATTTTATTCTGCTTGAACTATGCGTTAACTTTTCTCGTCAGTTAAGCAAATCATTCCCGGCTCTCAAGTGTAATTCCATCAATCAACTTTTCCCGCATCCATTCACATTGTTCTTGAGTATCTTATTCAGTTTCTCAACTAATAGCACAATCATTAATGAACATACTCGCCTTACCAGGCAGTATAATTAAATCTACTGATTTTCTATGTGAGGCGACATAATTAACAAGTGTATAGCCAACACTCATTATAAAAATAGCCCGTATGCTTTTTCAGCTCTCTCACGCACTCATATATATATATATATATATATATATATATATATATATATATATATATTTAAACTCTTAAATTTCGTTAAATTTTCATACCCGTTCTGCCAGTTAAATGTTGTAATTTTCTGTGACACATTAGAAAGGTATATCACTAAAAGTTGAGGACAGAATTTAAAATGACATTAAAGTACAGGGAAACATTTTAATTTTAACCAATTTGGTTTGACTCTTGACCCAAATAAAATAAGGAAGACAATCACGGCATTAAAGAATTGCATGTGTAAACGGAATTTCAAATTGTAATGGTCAATGGAATCCAAATCTCAATTTTAGGACATAAAGTTTAGGTAAATGCAAGTATGTATTAGGTTTTGCGAACCTAGTAACAAATTAGTTCAGTTGTGACCAGAAGGATAAACCTAAGGCAGCATGAACGGAAAGTATAATCTCATGCACATTCGTTTCGTGCTTACTGGCGACTCATCAGTAGGAGCCGGTATTACGCCCTTTAACCACTATATATTTGGGTGAAGAATGTGGAATAATAGGACGGTACAATCTCCTAGACGAATGTGTAAACCTGTAATAGTGAAGCTAACATAATCTAGAGTCAACGACAATACGACTTCAATGCTAACTCACACTATATAATATATATACCGAGTCTGTAAAGGATACTAACACTATGGCCATTGTGTTGGTAACTGATACCTTTTTTGAAATCGATGAGTACCGGATACTAACACTATGGTTTCCGAGTCAGTACATGATACCAACCTGATGGATATAAATTTATGCTAAAGTTCACCCAAATTGAGAATTACAACAATTTCCGAACACCTGTTACTCAGGTTAAACCATACACTCTGGCCTTCATCGATATCAGTTATCACATTTCGCGGTAAGCATGACATCATTCAATTCAATATATTACGGTTACATACTGTTTGTTGCGAAGAGCTAATATATATGCAAGTATGTATTAGGTTTTGCGAACCTAGTAAAAAATTAGTTCAGTTGTGACCGGAAGGATAAACCAAAGGCAGCATGAACGGAAAGTATAATCTCATGCACATTCGTTTAAAGAAGCGTGGTTCGACCCGGGCTCGAACCGGGGACCTTCTGCGTGTAAACGAATGTGAATGAGATTATACTTTCCGTTCATGCTGCCTTTGGTTTATCCTCGTATAAAGACCAATATCCATTAAACATATTTGAAATAATATTCATTGGTAAAGTAAATAATTAAAAGATTAATAATTGCGCGGGCGGTGATAACAAAAAATTTAATCTAGATTGCGAATTCCATATAAATACCGATCATATATATATATATATATATATATATATATATATATATATATATATATATTTTTTTTTTTTTCATAAGCATCGTATAATGTATGGGGATTAGGAAAAAATCAGGTTAGACTATATTTATGAAACTCATTAATTTATATATATTTTCAGCCAACTTTCACGATATATTTTATTCTTTCAATATCAAGGCACTACATTACACAATAACTTCGAAAAAAGGAAACAGAAAAATCACAGTTACAACAAAATCCTCTTTTTCATATTTTGTCAGATATTCTGTGATAAATTTATTTTATAATAAGACAAGGAAATGTCTAAAGACGTAAGTGGAAGTCATTTGAGAAAGAGCATCATAAATGAGATTTACGAAATCAGAAACACGCAAATGATCACAGAAGGTAACAATGTCATTAGATAACCGTATTCTATAAAGCCAGGGTGCAAAAAATGTTTTAACTAACGTTTCCCTTCTCGAAGAAGATAATTCACTAAAATTTGTTCAATAGTAGTTAAATACTGTTCATTGCGGAGAACTTATATATATTCAATTTGTATTAGGTGTTGCGCACCTAGTAAAAATTAGTTCAAATAGGACCAGAAGGATAAACCAAAGTCAGCATGAACGAAAGGTATAATTTCATGTGCACATTCGTTTCGTGCTTACTGGTGATTCATCAGTAGAGTCTGTTATTACGCACTATACCCGTTATATAATTGGGTGAGGAATGTAGGACAATTAGACGATACCATCCATTATACAAATGTGTATATATATATATATATATATATATATATATATAATGTATATATCAGCAGTAGTGGAGTTAACTTCATGTAAATTTATCGACAATGCAAATTCAAAGCCAATTTACTACATAAAATATATTCCAGGCCTCTAAAGACTACCTGCACTACAGTTGCCTGGTACGTATATGGTACCAACATTATGGTTGCTAAATACTGTTTGTTGCGAAGAACTAATATATATGCAAGTATGTATTAGGTTTGCGAACCTAGTAACAAATTAGTTCAGTTGTGACCAGAAGGATAAACCAAAGGCAGCATGAACGAAAGTATAATCTCAGCACATTTTATGGTTGCTTCTTGAAAGATTGGTTTTTTTGCGAAACTGGATTAATTGAAATTACCTGATCTGCGTTTTAACTAACGCAGCTTTCATTGTTCCAGTAGTTTTCTTTTTGCAAAATATTTCGGCCATACTTACCGTAGGCCTTCATCAGTTGTATTTATTTTGCAAAAAGAAAACTACTGGAACAATGAAAGCTGCGTTAGTCAAACTGGAGATCAGGTAAGTATGGTTGCTTAGTCTGTTCATGTTACCAATAGACAAATGTATTTTGTGTCTATGGTATAAAACAGGTTCCTGCTGTAAGCATGACATATGTAAACATGAGATTGTGCACTTTATTTACGCTGACTTTGGTTTAACTTTTTGGTTCTTGTTGAACTAAGTTGTTACTAGATGTGCAACAATTTATACAAAATTTCATATTCAATAGTAGTCCATTCTTTATAATGATGCCTCACTTTTCCCACTGAAGAGTTCCAATCTTCTGGTGCTTTTATAGCAGTACTAAAATATCGCTTATTGAATGGCGTAAATTAATTAAACTTTATATTCTCGAAATCGTAGGTGAAATAATTATTTACATTTTCAATCACATTGAATCAAGTTATGCAACTTTGTCCTGGCAGTCAAATACCGCTTCACATTTTCGTAATTTCCGGATAAAATGTCTTCGTCAATCCATATTCAAAAGCAGAATGAATTTATTATGTTTAGCTAGGCAAAAAAATGGAAAAATCTTACCAAATTTTATAATTGTTAATTTCAAAATACTCCATATAGAAGTAAACGAATTGCGCATTAAATAAATACAGATCTCTATTACCCGTATCATTGCGGGCGTTTGAATATTGCGACTTTTGCACAACGTACTTAGAATGTTACAAATACTTAGTTGCGAGTAGCTAAACTGTTAGCAAAATTAAACGAACATTGGTTGCGCGTGCAGTGATAACAATTAATTAGAATCAAGTTTGCAATCTTGATATAAACACCTGGCCTATTATTTGCGTACATTTGTCAGTATGAACTAAGTATTGTATGGTGTGGAAAAAGCAATTCATCCAGTAGATTGGTTTCGTCCTCATTTGGAACTCATCACGTACTATTCAAAATTTGCCATGGTCAGAGCTCGAACCTGGGCACGTCTGCTTCGGAATCTGGTGCTGAAACCACTGCGCCATCTTGCCGTACACTACGTTCTATTTTCAGTTATACACCAACTAATGTAAGACGGTTAGTCTTTTTCTTTTATGTGGAGCTCATATGACATCCATTTAGACTCAAAGTTCCATCTAACTATCTCTAATCTGTCGTTTCTTAACAGACACCACACTACATGGTGAAGTGGTATTGAAATGAAAATTCTTTATAATTAAACGAACATTGGTTGTGCGGGGGGTTATAACAATTACGGCAGGATGCCTCTGTGGTTAGAGCACCAGATTCTGAACTAGAAATGCCCAAGTTCGAGCCCTATCCGTGGCAAATAGTGGACAGTACGTGATGAGTTCCCAATAAGGACGAAACCGTTCTACTGGATGAATTACCTTTCTGATACTATACAATACTTGGTTCATACTGACAAATGTATGTACATAATGGGTCAAATTTTAATATCAAAATCGAAACCTTGATTAAAAGTAATATATTTGCAGTTGTGAGTTAGGTATTGCATAGCACGTAAATGGTAGTTAGAATACGCCCAGAAGTATAAATAAAATTAAGCATGAATTAAAACAATTTACTCGTGTACATTAGTATTTTTCTGACTGGCCATTTATCAATAGGTGCCAAATGAACGACCAAAATCAAACTCGTATTTGATCAAGGAATGTAGGACAGTTTACCGGGGAAATCCCTTGAACGAATATATGTTTTCGAAATTGTTGCAACAATTTATTATAACAATTACATTATTCAAGGTTGAGATCTTGATAGGAACACCTGACCAATTATATAAATACATTTGCCAGTACAAACTAAGCATTGCTTAATGTAGAAAAGGCAATTCATCCAGTAGACCGGTTTCGTCCTTATTAGTAACTCATCACATACCGTCCAGAATTTGCCGCGGACAGGGCTCCAACTTATGCCCTAAACGCTGGGTTACCCTGCCACACACTGAAAAACATTTTCAATTAGACCTGAAGTTCCAACTCATTATTATAGACAGTGCGTGTTTATAAAGTATTTAAAGTAATTGTTATCACCACACACGCAAACAATCTTCGTTTAATTATATAAATTTTTATAAAGTTTCAGCGATGCGATTTCCAGTGCAACTTGTTATATGTAATATGTGCCAAGTATATAATTGGTACTAACAAAATTATTTTTAAGATAGGCCAAATTTAAAAAGAATGAGTATAGCTCATTTTCTGACAACAAATGTGATTTTGGTATTAACATCAGCTCCATTATACACAAACATTTGTTAGTATAAACTAAACATTTTATAATGTTGAAAAGGCAATTCATCCAGTAGACCAGTTTCGGTTTTATAAGGAACTCATCAAGTACTGCCTAGAATTTTCCATCGACAGCACGCGAGGAATTGGTATAAAAGATACAATTTGTTGCGAAGTGAAGAGTTACCAATAAGTTTTACTGGATGAATTGCCTTTTCTTCATTCTGTAAACTTGTTACTCCAGCAAAGCCTTATATTCTAGCATCGATATACATCGGGGATCACGTTTTCGTGCTAATTATGACATCATTCAGTGAAAGATATAATCATAGACTAGAATTGAATATAATCTGCATGATATTGCAATTATTTTTTCATGCTGGCTTTAGCACATTTTTCTCTTCCTAATAAGTTAACATGTTAGCTACGAAATATCCTATACGTGATTGCATATATATATATTAGTTCTCCGCAACAAATAGTATATAGCCAGTATATATTCGATTGAGTGATGTCATGATTACCATGAAATGTGGTAACTGATATCGATCAGGGACAGAGTGATGGATTTGTTTGGGAAAAAATATTCAGAATTAGTCTTTATTCTTAGTTTCGTTGAAATTTGGCATATCTTCAAATCCATTGT
>JAQBSW010010193.1:0-25344 GCA_029291075.1 Eudiplozoon nipponicum
ATCCGCGGCATATTTCGTAAATTATTTAGAGTTCCCAATTAGGTGAACAACACCCTACTGGATGCATTGCCTTCGTAACTTGATGCAATGTTTAGTTTACGATGACAAAGTACTTATGATCAAAAATCTTCATTTCAACTTCAAAACAATCTAACTATTCTATGTGGTATGGTTTCTATTGTATATTGTTAGACCAGGGGTGATTCTCAATCGGTTCCACCTGAAGTATGAGGCACGAGTGGCGCAGTGGATAGAGTCACACATTCCAAATCATGTATAATCCGGTTTAATTCCCGTACGCAGCAAAATTTGGATAATACTTGAAGAGGTTCCAAAAAGAACAAAATCAAATTATTAGATGAACTGTCTTCGTTATTTGATTCTTGGTTTAGTTTCTAATGGTAAAATGCATATAATCAAAATCCAGTTATTAGAATTCAAATTAATGTAATTTACCTAATTGATACAGTGCCCGTTGTATAGTGAACGATCGTGGATGTTTAGTTAGAAGTTCCGGTAATAAAAGATTTCAAAGAGGTTTCGTCTGAAAGGAAGTCTAACCGAGAAATAAAAACTTGTAAATGACTTCAAATTGCGTATAGTTTGCGACATGATTGACGCAGTGGACAGATTCACAGACTCTGAAGCAAATGTGCCAACGTTTATATCGCGTCCGCAGTGGATTTTTAACAATACTAGAAGAATTTAACAAGGGAAAAAACGACTGTTGGATGAAAAATCTTTCCAACCCGATACACATATTGAGTTTATTCTAGCAACATGCATATGCATATATATATATATATATATATATATATATATATATATATATATATATATATAATGCCCATTGCTTATGATTATTACACAGTTTTGTCTTATTATGAAGAGAAAACAATAACAAAGTGAATAAAACTCACAACACTTTATAATCTTTCATTTATATACATCCTGGGCTTCGCATCATTTTTCCTATTTTTTGCTGGTATTTATTTAATTTGTGCGTGCATAAGCGTATGTGTCTGTGTGTTTATGTTTAATATATGGTAAATTTTGTATTGATGGATTGAGCTTAGGCCTAGTGTTCACTTTGTTGGCTGTGACGTGTATGAATGTTTTACCCCGTATGTCAACTTTCGTTTCTCTACTTTCTTGAATTTTATTTTTCCCTTTGATAACGGCACAGGATGTGTGGATTTCAGTATTGATCACTCATATTCTTACGCAATTTCTGTCACTGTTAACGATTGTAGTGATGTCGATTACACAACAGTTTTTCCTCAGTTTGTTATAAATCCAATTGAGTGTTGTTTGAGGCTGGTCTAATAGGTGGTCAAGCATTTCTAGATTTTAGAAAACTGCTTTTGTTTGTGTACCTCGTGGCCACTTTATTAAAATATCATATTGTTCAAACATTTTAATATTTAAATAATGTTTGTTGCGGAGACCTGATCTATATGCAAGTATGTATTAGGTGTTGCGAACCCAGTAACAAATTAGTTCAGTTGTGACCCGAAGGATAAACCAATGACAGCATGAATGGAAAGTTTAATCTCATGCACATTCGTTTCGTGTTTACTGGCGACTCATCAGTAGGAGCCGGTATTACGCCCTTTAAGCCCTATATATTTGGGTGCGGAATGTGGGATAATAGGACGGTACAATCTCCTAGACGAATGTGTAAACCTGCAATAGTGAAGCTAACATCATATAAAGTCTACGACAAAGCGACATCAACGCTAACTCACACCATATAATATATATACAGAGTCCGTAAAGGATACTAACACTATGGTTATTGTGTTAGTAACCGATACCAACATTATTGTACCGAAAAAGTACATGGCACTAACCCTATGGTTTCCGAGTCGGAACATGGTACCAACATGATGCATACCAATTTATGCTATAGTTCACCGAAATTGAGAATTACAACAATTTCTGAACACCTGATACTCCAGTAAATCCATACACTCTGGCCTTGATCGGTATCAGTTATCACATTTTGCGGTAAGCATGACATCAATGAATTCAATATATAACAGTTAAATACTGTTTGTTGCGGAGAACTAATATATATGCAAGTATGTATTAAGTGTTACGAACCTAGTAACAAATTAGTTCAGTTGTGACTAGAAGGATAAACCAAAGGCAGCATGAACGGAAAGTATAATCTCATGCACATTCGTTTCGTGCTTACTGGCGACTCATCAGTAGGAGCCGGTATTACGCCCTTTAACCACTATATATTCGGTAGAAGAATGTGGAATAATAGGACGGTACAATCTCCTAGACGAATGTTACAGGTTTACACATTCGTCTAGGAGATTGTACCGTCCTATTATTCCACATTCTTCTACCGAATATATAGTGGTTAATGTGCGTAATACCGGCTCCTACTGATGAGTCGCCAGTAGGCACGAAACGAATGTGCATGAGATTATACTTTCCGTTCATGCTGCCTTTGGTTTATCCTTCTGGTCACAACTGAACTAATTTTAACAATCTTACGGGTTCTTAAAAGCATAAATTTATAAGCAATATGAAAATATATAATAATTTTTGGAAAATTAAATTATTTAGAAATGAAAATTCATCACCCATAGCTTGCTCAAAATACATGTTATGAGATTTTCATTACGGTGACAGGCTTTTCTCGATCAATTACTGCGATAAAATTTGCTTGATTTTATTCGTCAATTGCCTTTTTGTACATCCGATAAGTATGCTTCCGCAGATACATGAAATTAAATGTCGAATTTAATATAATCAAGGTTGCGATCTTGATACATGAATTGAACCATTAATTATTTACATATTTTAGTATAAACTGGCTAGAATTTTCACAGATAGGGTACGAACCTGGGGTTTGGGAATCTGGTGCTGTAACAACTGAGCTACAATCTTGCACACTACATAATTTTCTAATATACCCAAATAGTAAACTTAATTATAGTAATTGTTATCATCGACTGCGCAACAAATGATCGTTTAATAATATAAGTGTTGAAATAAGTGAGAATTACTTTTATACATATATATATATATATATATATATATATATATATATATATACATATCATCTACTTGATGAATTGTCTTTAATAATTTAAGCAATGTTCTTACGCTGGCGAAAAACATATGATTAAAACGTCAATCATCAAAATTCCATTCAATATCGATTTTCAAAGGGGCAATGAGCCTATAACAGTTAAATACTGTTTGTTGCGGAGAACTAATATATATGCATTATGTATTAGGTGTTGCAAACCTAGTAACAAATTATTTCAGTTGTGACCAAAAAGATAAACCAAAAACAGCATGAACGGAAAACATAATCTCATGTACATTCGTTTCGTGCTTACTGGCGACTCATCAGTAGGAGCTGCAATTACGCCCTTTAACCTCTATACATTTGGGCGAGAAATGTGGAATAATAGGATGGTACAATCTCCTAGACGAATGTGTAAACCTATAGTAGTGAAACTAACATTAAAAATGTCGAATTCTCCTAAGTAATGTGACACTAAATTTGTATGATTTAAGTAGATATTTGATAGCACTAGGTCTGAGAATAAAAATTACAAATACGACAGCTTCAAAAATAGGTAACAGAACAGAATTTAATTATGCTTATTTTCATGATGCTGTGATTAATGATGATTTTGAGATTAAACTTATAAAATAAATTAAGGATTTAGGCATAACTATTCAATGTACAGCTTCTGCGGAGAGACATATTGAAAGGATAGTAGGCAGTGCCAAGAATAGATGGGCACTAATAAATAGAAATATCTTATCGAATGATATAAAATTTAAAATGTATATAATATGGATTAGACCGATACTAGAATATGCTGCCGCGACTTGGAATCCATTGAAAAAGGGTTTGTCCAATAAGATAGAAGCTGTATAAAGAAAAGTTGGTAAACAAATTAGCCCTATCTCCTGCACGATATGCGCCACTAGATTACAGTCTGCATCACTGCAACCTTTATGGTTTCGGAGGACGTGCTATTGCATAAAAGTTTTCCATTTGAACCATTGGACTGGTGCCTATATGAATCCAATAAGAATGAGTCATGAAGTTGGAACTAGATCTGGACATTTGGCAATATCTTCTCCTTTGGTGGGGAATGTTGAGAATTAGTTCTTTTTCAAAAAATTTACAAAATTTACAATCAATTGCCAAAGGGGCTTAGAGAAACGCCTCCATCTAAGATGCCTTTTAAATTTTTATGTACTGAGCTAGAAAAAATCTGCAATCCTGCGGATATTTTAAATTTTGATTATGATAACACTGTCTCATGGTTGAATAAAAGACAAGGATAATTGTGATCAGCAACATAACTTCTAGAGATTTTTATTGCCAAGTTTTGTATTATTAAATTGAAATGTTATGCATTATATCATCATGTTAGTCATGGTTCTCATTTTTTGCATAATGTTACACTCGAATTGTATCTTACTTTTTCCTATTTGGACGATGAATCTATTACTCTTTACAGCCGTACTTTCTGATGTTGATATATTGTACACTACGACTAGTGAGATTTACTTATCTACATGAGACTAAATGCACATATTTACGTGATGTGGTATCTTTTTTATATTATATATTTTCCAAAATTATTATCTATTTGATGGAACATGTGCGGCTTGAATCCAAATAAAGATATTCTATTCTATTCTATATAAAGTCTCGAAAATGCGACTTCCAGCGCTAACACACTCTATATAATATATATATATATATATATATATATATATATATATATATATATATATATATACAGAATCTGTAAAGGGAACCAACACAATGGCTATTGTGTTAGCAACCGATACCAACATTATTGTACCGAAAAAGTACATGGTACTAACACTATGGTTTCCGAGTCGGAACATGGTACCAACATTTATATAATTAAACGAACATTGGTTGCGCGGGTGGTGATAACAATTATTATAATCAACGTTGCGGTCTTGATATAAACACCTGACCCATTAATTACTTACATATGTCAGTATAAACTAAGAATTGTATAGTGCAGAAAAGGCAATTCATCCAGTAGACCGGTTTCGTCCTTATTGGGAAGTCATCAGGTACTGGCAGGATGGCTCAGTGATTAGAGCACCAGGTTCCGAAGCAGACGTGCCCAGGTTCGAGTCCTGTCCGCGGCAAATTCTGGCCAGTACTTGATGACTTCCCAATAAGGACGAAACCGGTCTACTGGATGAATTGCCTTTTCTACACTATACAAATCTAAGTTTATACTGACATATGTAAGTAATTAATGGGACAGGTGTTTACATCAAGACCGCAACCTTGATTATAATAAAAATAAATGGTACCAACATGATGCATACCAATTTATGCTATAGTTCACCGAAATTGTGAATTACAACAATTTATGAACACCTGATACTCCAGTAAATCCATACACTCTGGCCTTGATCGATATCAGTTATCACATTTCGTGGTAAGCATGACATCATTCAATTCAATATATTACAGTTAAAAACTGTTTGTTGCGAAGAACTAATATATATGCAAGTATGTAATAGGTGTTGCGAAACTAGTAAAAAATTAGTTCAGTTGTGCCCAGAAGGATAAACCAAAGGCAGCAGGAACGGAAAGTATAATCTCATGCACATTCGTTTCGTGCTTACTGGCGACGCATCAGTAGGATCCGATATTACGCCCTTTAAGCACTATATATTTGGGTGAGGATTGCTGTCTTTGGTTTTTCCTTCTGGTCACAACTGAACTAATTTTTACTAGGTTCGCAACACCTTATACATACGGGCAATGAGCCTATTAAATAATAAAAGATCGGTGGTGACTAGTTAGAAATTTAGGTCGAAGAGATGCCAAATAGGCTATAAATGAATGGTTGAATAACCAAAATATTGGTCAAAAATAACTGAAAATTTCGTGTAGATTGTGGCTGTGGTGACGTAGTAGGTAATGGAAAAATCCGAAACAATATTTCCCCGGTTTGAGCCTCATTTGCAGCAAATACTTCCGAATTATTGACAAGTTTCAAATATGGACGAGATAGCATTGTTTGATGAATTGCTTTGCATACCTTGTGCAAAGTTTAATATATACTGCCAAAATGTATATAATCAAATTTCTGTCATAAACGGCTATTCAGTATATACATATGTGTAGGCATTTAAGATTTCATTTTTTTAAATTAATTGAATTCTAAATTCTACTACTTTTGAATTAAACCACAAAATATATATCTCAAACTCAATATCAAATATCTTTAAAACGGAAGATAGATTTAGTGTAACTTTAGCCCTGTTCGCCAATGTAAACAGATCAGTCAACGAATTTAAATTTTTTGGCTATCGTTTAATCCTTTTGACATTTAAATTTATAAGTTATTTAAATTCTATTTGAATGTTTCTGTTATGACAATAATGCGTGCATACTTTTTTAAATGCGATTATTGTGAATTTTATGTTGGTCTGTGAATTTTTTTCTGACATACTGATGCTGATAAATTAAGAGAGGATGGTCGTGATTTGAAATTAGATAACCAGTTAGCTTCTGAAAATAAATTAAGCATCCTTGTATATCAAATAATAGAAATTACATATTTAATCTAAAATTATATTTGGAATCAGAAATTATTTATTCGAATATAACACTTAAAAAATAATGTAACATTATATATATATTCTTATAATTAGGAAAACACAAATAACACGGCAGATTCGTACTAGAGAGGATACCGACAAGCAGGTTTTCCTAAACTTACCATTTAGAGGCGACGTACCAGCCTCAATAATTGCACGGCGGCTGAATAGAATAACTAAGGACAACTTTCCCAGTGTTAAAGTTAATATGACATTTAGTACATAGAGAATCATGAGGTTGGATGCCAAAGATCAATTGCCAATTCTCTCCAAATCATTCATAGTCTACAAATTCTCATGTATGTGCGGTAGCACATATATCGGACGTACGAAGAAGCAATTGATAAGCAGAATCCAGCAACATTTGCCACAGAAATTGATTAACAAAGGCTTGCCACCGTCAGGAAAATCAGCTATTTCCGATCATATATTGGCAACGGGGCACCCTGTCAATTCGACCAATTTCACAATTCTACATAAAGCAAAATCAGAAAAATTATTATCTATCTACGAAGCACTTTACATAAAACAACAAGCACCTGACCTTAATATTCAAAAGTTTCATCAACATGATATTCTTATCGACTGGCCAAGAATAACAAAATTCAACAACAATCTACTAGTATCCAGCCAAGAACAAACAGGCCCTCGACTAGAATCAACAAACGTACAATCGGATTGGCAACAAACTGAAGTGGAAATAACAGAGGCGCATACGATGACAGAAGTCTCCAAACAATGTGAGCGTTTAACACTGCAATCAACACTGGCGTTGTTACCACGTGAAAACTTTGCGCAACGAGGTGAAACGATCAACTATACTGGGAAAAATAGCACTTGTATATGTAACAGTGAACAATGCGCACAAATGGTTAATTCTCAAGCTATCAAAACAATAATGACAAGATCTCAGACATCACTTCGCAATACTGCGAGAATGACCTTTACATGCAAACACGCATACACACAAACACAAACGCATACACACTCACCAACTAGTCAAAACAAGAAACAGCAGTAAAAACGAGTCAGATTTGTTACCACTAGCATAATCAATTATAAGAATACTGTGGTAAATTAAAAAGGAATGGACATCATATATATATATATATATATATATATATATATATATATATATATATTAATATTCATGCCTAGGTATCAGGTATAAAATATACACAAAATGCTAATATTATTCGATAAATTAAAAATGTCACTCAGAATTTTGTAAATTGTTTCGCGCCGTTTAATAAGCACCAGATAAGCACAGATTACACATATAGTGCATAAATACTCACATTGTCTCACTTAGACACAAATAATAGACAATTTTAAGGAGAATAGAACAATTGTATACAAAATTTAAAGAATATAGATATTTATTTGTTTTGAAAGGTGATGTCAAGGACTATTGACTGATAAATAATACATTGTTATAGATCAGCAGAGCCTAACAAAAAAGAACAATTTATAGCTACTTGTTAATTTGAAAATTATGCAAGAAAACTTTAGGTCTATTTCAAATTTTGACCATTCTTTGCAAACGTAACATTTGTCATTCTAATTACCTAATTATTCGAGCAGTATTTCATCAGGCCACTTGTCTTTAATTGATGCCAGCAACAGATTGTTTAACAGTAAATTTTGGAAGAATTTATTTCAATTTGTTTTGGCATGACGAAATTCGCTTGGTTAGTTTGCGTTTCGTAAATTATGCTCCTTTTGTATTATAAAATGAGCGATTTTTAACAAAAGAAATTCCGACGAAATTACACGGTGTCGTTCGGTTAACAAGATTTGTCAGAGAAGTACGAACCAATAGCTAGCGGATTAGTTTTACTTCCTCATTATTACAGGTAAGGCCACGTAGACGACAATAAACTGTTCCTTGTGTTCAATTTATATCACGATGTCATAGAAGCACAATTTAACTAAATGCCCGTGGCTTCAAATACTGGCCGCAGAATATCCGACTAATTTAGATAATTGCCCGACGAAGCAAAACCAGGCTAGCAGATGAATAATTTAAATAAAATTTGCGAGTTTGAAATAAAACCAATCCCATTTTATTTAACCAATCGTAAAACCTAGCAAAACTGTTGTCATTCAAATGTACTGATGTGTTTCGACCGTTCATAATTATCATCAGAGTGCAACGGAAAGCAAAATTAGATATGCGGTTCTGACCTCGAGTATTCTCACATAAATATTCTTGACCGAAAATATCGGCTATAAAAGTTTTATGCTGTCACAAACATTTACTTTCTTCGAGTATTTTTTTTGAAATTTGATTGTGGAGCGCCAGCTTCATATTTTCCAATGCCGCGTTTTGCATATGCGGGTAGCAGCTTCGCATAAACAGTTTCACAAAGATCTGATGGATCACAATTTCCATTTACTTTTTGTTTTCGATTGGGCTGGGTTTGTATTCGCCCCATCAGGGTTCTATCACATCTTGTGCCTACTGCGACGTTTCGGTGCTTAATTTTTCACAGATTAACTATACACAGTACACACCAATAGCAAATTGACCACATTTCCTTAAATCTGCCATTGTGAGTATTGTACTGTGTATAGTTGCCTGAGGATGATGTTGGAAATTGAGCACCAATACGTCGCCAGTAAACAAAGATGTGATAGAACCGCATTACATTGGGACGAAAACAAAACCAGCCCCATCGAAAACAAAAAGAAATGGAAATTGTAAATAACTTTTTTCAGATTTCGCCGCATTTATATAGGCTATACAATTAAACAATCATTGATTGCGTGGAATACAAACAATGTTGGATGTACATAATAAAAGTAGTTGTCTTATGTCGTCCACTTCTATCAGTGTTTCCGCTCCTGATGATCGTATATATTCACATAGGATATTTATAATTTTTTTATTGGAATGCTAGTAAAGAGGGACTTTATATCGAGGGACACCATTTTACTATCTTTTAAATTCAGGTTACGAAAAAGGAGTGATCTAAATAGCGCAAACCAAAGACTGGCACAACGAAGAGGAGATTGGTTACGACAAATGTACAGTTGGGATTGGATGAAGGAATAAACTAACGAATCCAGAATAATGGCTTGTGATACTGGTAGAAATAAGATTTATTAATAAATGTTATTCCATGTATAATGTTTATTTGGTTTTTTTATATTTTAAACTGTTGAAAATGGCAACGATATATATATATATAGACGGGAATACAAGAAAGTGTCCGCTCACCATCACGTATGCTTATCCATTTGATGCAATTTTACAACCGCTATGTGCATTTGACGCGTCTAATGCAGTATTGCACCTGGTTAGATAAAATAGATTTTGTGTTTATTTTAAGTTCGAAAACGTAAATCAATTAATTTTATCACTACCCGCGCATTTAATGATTGCTTATATGTATTATATAGTTATACTTACGTTATAAAATAACGGTTTTTTAACTATAAATATTCAATTATATGGCAAAAGGAGTATTACCGAAATTATTTATAGTATCAAACTTTTAAAAGGCTTAGTTTGGTCAAATATCCATTGAGTCTAAATGTATTTCCCAAAAAGCAGAACTAGTTATCGAGGAAACACCTGCTAAATTTAATTCCCTCAACAATATCAACATCGACATGTCTATTGAAAATATCTCTACAGCACTGTTTTTAAGCTTAATGTACATATATTTGTTCATTCTCTCACCGACATTCCAACGGTCCATATTCCTCAAAGCTTACACCTTCCTGTATATGAAACTTGCAATGTTTTGAACTCACCCGACATGGGTCGAACCAGAGAAATTTGGATAAAAATGAGCGCTAGCTCAACATCTACAGAAGGACGATTAAACTACTCACTGTCACATCCTGCTCCAATCACCCCTATAAGACTCCGCTTGGTTGATCTCCCAGGTCTAATAAAATACCATCGAACCTGTTTACAGCAATTCTAATCAACTCTTGGTCTTTTCGTATTTATTTCTACGAATGAGCTTTATATTTGATTGATAGTTGAAATTTGGCAGTCTCTTGCGCTTAATAATTACGATCATTTCCATATAAAAGTAAAGTATTTTTAGATGTGTGACGACGAAGATGTTTACTTATGCAGAAGAGTCTGGAAAATTTGAATTCATTGCCTTTCAAAAGAAGCTAATAGCCATTCGATTATCAGACCTTATCTATTGTCAGCAAGAAAATATTTCAGCTGCTGATGGCGTCCAACTTTGTTTAATTTTAATTAGTAAACAGTATTATTATCACGCACTTTATTGTAACTTGACCTTCCAAAAAGCCAATTTTTCCAATTTAGTTTCGGACAACAATTCACTGCTCACGCGTTTCGCCGTTAACTTGTTTAAAATATTTGCGTGTTGTCATACACTAGGTCACTGTCAGTATTATTGTTCAGTATTTATTGGAAAACTGAGCGATGTCAAAGTGTTCAGTACTTCACCAAATTAAATTCAACTAATAATTTTCGCTAGTAAAAAAGTGGATAACCAATTCAAGCTTTATAAGTATGCCAATGATATGGGTGTTATTTTCATTAAGCCGGTCACCTCCAACTCTCATGCATCTACCATTACTCAGCAACTTTCTGTAGTACATGCTCATCTTAAAGTGACCGGTTTTAAACGCAATCAGAAGAAAACTTACATAATAAAACTTGGTAATGATGTAAAATTGACTACGCAAAATACAGCCTTTCTCAAGTAAGCATCAAAGTGATAGACTAGGTCAAGCACATTGGTCTTGTATTTAAAAATCCACTTGACTTCTCTTTTCCTCTTAAGCAAGTCTCTGCAATATTTTCCAAAAGGTCCCATTTGATTGGCTTTAAGTTTCAACCCCCTAACCTGAGACTTAACTTATACACACATCTTATCTTTCCTCTTGTATTCTAAATTAGCAAGTTTGATTAGACACTCTCATTTATGGAATCTCTCCGTCTAGGAAAACTTCTATATGATTTCCATGAACATGTCTTTCGTTATAGTCATAAATATATCTTGCGCTTCTCCATAAAAATTCAAAACTTACAATTCAGTCGCTATATAAGTGCAACCTCCATCATAAATAAGGTTTCAACTCGTCTTATGATATCAAATATCTTTGCTTAATCATTTTTGTTCTATGTATAATTATAAGTCCAAAAGCAATATCACAATTATCATTACATCCGAAATAAAATATATCCAATCTCAAGGAACAAGAAAGATATCAGCACACTCCCATCGGAAATAATATTCCTAAATAAATTTAATTTAAATGGCTGTCTACTTGATTTTCTTTATTTAGATATTTTTACAGTCTAAACTAATTCGACGCGCCACATATGATCTTAATCTACTCTGCCATATATATAAATAACCCGAGGCATTGCATCGAGACTAATGAGATTGAATAGTTTCTTGCCTGTTTGACCCTAGCATACGTTTTATGTAGGCAGCTGTTTGATATCAGTTATATTGTTGGCTAATTTTAGGAATTCATCAAATTCTTCATCATAATGATCAAAAAGTTGGTAAATATTATCAAGGTATCCAACAAATGATTTTTGTAGTTTCTTTTGTTTTCTCGAAAACACCAATTTTATGCCAAAATACTTTAGCGTGACCGATACTGAAATAGATTGTTCCACCGGAATGCACATAATTTTATAATAAATGTTATTCACTAGCGTGAAATAGGTCGATTCTATGCATGCTTTTGCCTGTGAAATAAGGTTTTGTAAAGTTATTATGCTTACCTATAATATTTTTTGATAGTCATCAAAAATCTTTTAAAACACCACTAAGCCATCTCGCTATGTATATAAGTACGCAATGCTTTCGTGTCTTAGCTAGCTAACAGCCTTTGCCTTAATTTTCTTTTTTTTAAACAGTAACATGAAAGGTACGTATTCAGAAAAGTGTAATTAAAACGAGGTTAAAAATTATTTGGTATTCCATGATGTTAATTTAATGAGAAATGTTGAACTACTAGAAGGAAATGTAAACATGAAGGTTTTATAACCAAATATTTAGCTTACCTTTTGTCAAAACACTACTGTCATTTAAAAAAAGTATCCTAAGCTCCGTAACAACGAAATATCTTAGATTAATCGTATTAAACTTTTGAGAAGCGGATTCGAGGTGAGCTAGAAAAATATGCACAGAAAGTTTATTTGCACAACGTGTTGTAAAAAGTGTCATAAATTAAATTATAAAAAGATTTTGTTTAATAATTAAATATAGCTAGACAGATAAAGCAGAAGATTTCCCCAAACTATTTTTATATCTCAATTAAGTATAAAAGTCAGAAAGACAGCAGGCAAGTGTAAAATCTTTTTTAATTAAAAAATAAAAAGATCAGCATACCTCCAAACACTATAGAGAAGATTGTGGTATGCTTTCATGAATCCGAAAAGAATTCTAGAATGAAAACTAAATTAGTAAGCTGATTAGCTGCCACTCCAGATTCCTTCTGAAAACATTTGCTATAAGCATTTCCTGCATTTCTCTTAAAAAGTGTTTGATTAAACATGTATTTTCTTGTATAGATAATTTGTTTAAAGTGTTTTTTTTAAATTTTTGCGCTATGTGCAATTCCTCAATTAAACAGAAGTAGAATTCTAATTGCCTAAATAAGAATGCTTTATACTTAGATATTCATTTCTAGTAAGCATTATATAAGAAATCAAATGCAATTATTTAGGTCAATATGTTTCATTCTAAATGAATGGTTATAAAACTTTTTTCCTAATTGTCACGACCGGTATTTAAACTCCGAATAATTTCATTCAGACTTTTTCAACTCTCCTCGTCCGCTCTCAAAGCTGCCCAAATCATGTACTTCTGTTTTTTTTTAAATTAAATATTGAATAAGAATGAAAATAAAATCCATCAAATAAACCAGATTTGTTCTGATTGGTCACTCATTAGTATTTGTCAGAATTTTTAAGACCGCGATTATGTCCCTGAACAATTTGTTGCGGAGTCTTGAAAATTGTTATCATGAAACCGAAAATAACTAAGGCAGGCATTTTTCAAGTATTATCAAGCTTAAATTGTTCTCTTTATGTAATATTGAATGTATTCTGACAGAATATATATATATATATATATATATATATATATATATATATATAAACAGATCCTGGTATTAACGTATGATCAATTGTTATGTCTAAAGATGGTGTTCTGCTTGTCCCTTAATGACAGATCTAGAGAAACTCGTTTAATTCCGCATGAGGCAAGCTCTGTTATTACTTGTTTTATGGTTTTGTGCTTTAAATTGGTCACTTTGCAGAGAATGATGAGTTAATTGCGTTCAGAAAAGTGAACAATAACATTTTAAGAGTAAGATTTTATCAAGTTGGGAAATGCGACTTTTGCGCGCTGACAACGGCTCTACCAATATTCGTAAAATGTCGTGAAACTGGTATGTTAGACACCCACAAAAGTTTCTACAAACATTGAAATATAAAAATAATTGGATGTATAAAAAATGAAAGTTGCGTAAAAGAAGACCTATCAACAATCAAACGTGAAGAGAAGGAATTTTGTGCTGACCGATGATAGTTTATGTTTTTGTAGCTATTTGTTTTGTGTCGAAATAATTTTATAACACACACAAATATTTCGATCAATTCTGCTAGTTTTTTTCTTCACTATCTGCACGCCCGTTTTAACAAAACAACAAATGCAACAATACCGAATAAAGTGCATAAATGAGAATTCAAGTATCCATTAGTTTTTGTTCAAACTAATATCTATCTTTGCTAGTCTGGAGGTAAATAATTTTACCAAATTATTTGCATACATATAATATCGCCACTATACATACTTGGTCGACCATGAAAACTGTATCAACTACTTTAAAAATATTCCCTTCGAAGTATGTAACATTTTAGCAGTTCATGTGAACATTACTTAGTAACAACAGATAGAAATGTTAAAGATTAACACACAGACCAGTGGAGGGCATTTCATGCAAGAAAATAACGGTTTAAGAAGTTAAAATAGCAAACAATAACAAAACTTTCTCAAACAAGATGAAATTGAAAAACGGTAAACTAAAATCTAGATTACTCAAAATTAATTTTAATTAAGATTTTTTGCTAAGACATAAAATATTAGAATAAATATTAATACAAAGCCAGAATATTGTTCTAAATCCCTGATTTATCTGAACGGCGCACTTGAGTCCCAAAGGAATGTAAAGGGTATTCAAATAAACCAAAAGGAGTTATAAAAACAGTGATGTCTATAGATTCTGCTGCCAACATAAAAAGATGGTAGGATTGTTTAAGAACTATCACCAAATAGCAATTACTACAAGAGGTTTTTATTAATAATGTGCTTATTGTAGGAAATTGGTGTGCATCTGTTTTGATCACAGAATTTAACTTACGATGATCCACGCAGGCTCTGTATTATCCATTAGCTTTTGAAAACAAGTGTATTAATTATGCTCAATAAGTTATTCAATGTATGATGACGTCCCCCCCCCAAGGTTTTGTTAATTCTTCTTAATCTGTTTTAAATTTGATAGGAGGTAACGGCCTCTTCTTAAGAGAAATAGGTGATCCTGGTGAGTTGATGCCAGGCACCGCTCTGGTAACGCGTATCTTAGATTTGGTGAGATCGAACAAGAATTATTTTTGTCAAAGAGCGTTTTTATCATCAATCAATGATTGTTTAATTGTATTTCCTATATATATGTGTGTGGCCAAACCTGCAAACGGTAAATGTTCGTGACTGCATATAAATTGTGCAGCCGACATTTCCAGTCCAGTTCAATGTATGCGAGACTGCTAGAGGCGAGAGCCGCATATCTAATTTTGCATTCCTTATATATGCAATGCGGTTTGATCCTAGCTAGTCAGTTTGCCGTCGTACTCTGTTGATGATCATGGAAGATCGAAACACGTCAGTGCGTGCGACCGGCGGTAGTTTTCTTCTGTTTTTCGTCGACTGGTTAAATACTATGGGATTAGTGCTTACTTCAAGCACGCAAACTTGATTTAAAGAATTGTTTTCACCATCCTGCGCAATCCATGATTGTTTAATTCTCAATAAGCTGTTGATTTATCTGCCCATGTATGCACCAGAGATGGCTATATTATCTGTAAATGAAAACCTTCGAAGATAATTGTTCAAAAAAATTATTTATACCTTGCAGAAGAATCGGTGTTCTTCTGATTTGCTAGATCAGCTATTAGTCGTTATTTTAACAAGAAATGAATGGATAGAATTTTGTTTGAGAATTTATCGACAATGAAGTTGTGCAAAAATTTACGTCATATACCAACATTGAGAGAGCACCACTGACAGCCATAGATGGAATGGGCTCACTTGCGACTGTTGCAAGCATTGAAACGTAAGAAATCTCGGAATTAGAGTAACTCCTCATAACTGAACCTGTTCCGCTTCATTCTACGATAGATTTCTCTTAGTTTTAACATCTAGAAGGTACAAACTTTATTTTGGTTGGTCTGCTGGTTCCAAACAGCACTAGCAAATTTGGTATGAGTAAAAAAAGCTTTTTTGCGACTGTGACATCAATTTTTTTGAGAATACTCATTTAAGTATTAAAGAGTTTTTGAGTAACATTTATGCTAATATTTCCTATTCAGACAAAACTTTTTAACCATAATTTTTTAAACCTGGGCTTTTCTAATGACGAAACTTTAAAATTTTGAAAAATTTCTGATATGGTTCCTTGCTTACGAGGATAGATTGACGACATCGGATGAGAGATTCACGGGTGATTACTGAGCTACTTTAGGTTCTGGAACATTCATGATTCGTGATAGCTTAAAGAACATTAAAAATAATAGCACAAGGAAACTTAAATTTGAGATATAGAACACACGTTCCCTGTAAATTTCAGAGCGCTTACCTGGAAAAACTACCACAAATTTTGCAGCTCGAAAATTAAAGTAGAATCTGCTGAAGATGTAAAATTCGCTTTATTTATTTAGAAATGTTGCCGTGCAGATATGACTACAAGTTGGATCTTTGTTGCAGTCGCAAACTGATACGCACTAGATGGAATTTTGTGCAATGTTACTGGCAATCATTGGTTGAATGTGTCCCATAAGATAGTCATGAGAAGCATTCACAGCTAAATACTATGAATAAAGACAGTATCAGAGCATATTCGGATGTTAGGAAGTCCCTCACCAGCCCTGTGGGTGTAATGGCTTAAGAACAATTCACCGACATATTGCGTAAATGAAATTAAAATTCAATTTACGCGGCGCCAATTAAAACAAGCGTAATTTGCCTTTTGCGAGCTTTCAATTTCACGCTATATAAGCACGGTGAATTTACCATGCCAGTCAGTTATCACGTTTGCCTTCTGTTGTGCACTTCATGTGCGTGCTATCTCCTGTCATACTGACATTTCAACTACGCTGACTTCTGGACTTGCTTCACACGCAGTGTCAATTTCAGTCACGCCAATCTTGTTGCTGCACAACTAGTGAGACGGCGCAATATCTACTTATTGGACCTTCACGTGTTTCAGTTACCACGGTGTTGTCGTAGTTCTTCATCGAGGCAATACTCAGCCTTCACAGTCTCTCGCCGCTGATGTCAACGCCAAAACAGAAGGAACAAAAGCCAGTCAACCAGAGCTGGTCTCAAGTGTCTAGGAGTATTTCTAGACACTGCTATACTAACTTTCTCGGAATTTGCGGGAGCATGAAATACCGGCCCTAATATGGGCCCCCAACAGAAATAATTTTCAGGCATCTTGGCACCTAACTGACTTTATGACGTCGTACGGCATCTACTTGAAGCCAAGGCGTTTTAAATGCGAAATATTTACACAAAGCTGTTGATTAACAGAACCAGAATGAGGTAAATTTTTTGTTGAGGTCCTTTTTGAGTTTTACTGATGATACGATCGACAAGACCAGTAGGCTGACTACATTAAATGACACATTTATAGACTAATCGTTCACAATTCCCCGTAAACACATTAGCATGCTTCGGCGTGACTAAAGTCAAGCTGCGCTGATGACACCGCGAGTGTGATACAATGAGTGCAGACAGCGAGCGTAGGGAGAAACCGAGGCAGTAAAGCAATACTGCATCACTCTTATATAATCGGAGGTTGCCTCTGATTGGTTTAAACCTAGGTCCGATTGGCCAAGTGTCAGTCAACATAATTGAGCATTTAATTTCAATTAAATTTTGAAAAAGCTGGAGATTACATTAGAATATATATATATATATATATATATATATATATATATATATATATAACACGCACATTTAATGCAGCCAAACTACGAGTGTTAGTTAGGGTAACACACTTGCCTTTACCAGCAATCAAAGAGAAACAGCCGTTAATGTCGATATCAAATATTATTTACCAATAAACATGCGCAAGTTGTTGATCAACTTACGTAGACCGATCGACCAGACGGTTAATTACTCGAATGAGAGAACATTGCAACTTAAATGCCTGTTTTAAATCAAATAGTGAATACACGTCTGCTATTGCGCAACACATCATCGAAACATCACACGTATGTTCAGCAGACGTAGCATACAAAGTAATTACTAAATGCAAAAACAAAAGGGAGCTAGCCACATACGAAGCTTTATGGATAAACAAATTGCAGCCGGATTTATATAAGCAGAAGAAGCACGTACAAGCATAGAGCTTGAACTGGATGTGACGCACGCAATTTGATTGGTTTCTATTTTTCACACTCTCTCTATGTTCACATATTTATATCTTGTTTTGCTTTCCAATTTATATATAAAGATATGTTCATTGGTAGATATTTGAGAAGACCATGCGAAAGAAAATTTTCTTATATCTGATAAAATTTCTTTTTGTTTTTGCACATAAAAAGGGTACAATGAATTTTATTAAAGCTCGCATTTCAAAAGAATATATATATATATATATATATATATATATATATATATATATATATATATGATCTGAGTAGCCAATTTATAACTTTATGGTTGGGAATATATAGTAAAAGCAAAATATGTTGAAATCGTTAATAAGACAGAATTTAATCAGGATTATTATCGCGATGCTGGTGAGATCAAACTTCAACAATAAATCAAGGATTTAGGCACATTCGTTCAGTGTACAGCTACAGCTGAAAAAACACGTTGAAAGTATAGCTGTTTGAGCTTAAAAATGGGCTTTAATGGAGAGAAATATATTATCGAATTATACACAACCACAAATGTATGTAATTTGCATTAGACCAGTCATATAATATGTCATTGCTACTTGGAATCCAATAAATATTGTTGTAAACAAGATAGATGATGTACCACGAAACGTTGTGAAACATTTTAGTACTGCGTCCTGCACCATATATGCTGGCAGACAACAGTTCGTATCACAGAAAACCGTACGGTTTCGGTAGCTGCGCTATTGTATAAAAGTATTCTTCTTGAATCAGTGATCAGCCCTATATATTGCAACAATAAGTAAGACTAATGGAGAAGGAACTAGGTCTAGATAATTAGCGATTTCTTCCACGTTTGCGGGATTCATCGCGTAAAGTATTTCATTTTTAAAAATTTATAGGATTAACAATTAATATCCAAAACGACTGAGAGATAAGACTTCTTCCCAGATTTTATATAAATTCATATACTCCAAACAAGAAAAATCTTTGGATATGATAAAAGACAAATTTACTTTTGGACTGTAAGATATTTTATTAAAATTTTCTATTCTATTCTATTCTATTCTATTCTATTCTATTCCATTCTATTCTATTCTATTCTATTCTATTCTTTTCTATTGTAGTCCACTCTACTCTATTCTATTTTTCTATTCTATTCTACTCTATTCTATTCTGTTCTATTCTGTTCTAATCTATTCTATTATATTCTATTCTATTCTATTCTATTTTATTCTATTCTATTCTATTCTATTCTATTCTATTCTATTCTGTTCTGTTCTATTCTATTCTATTCTATTCTATTCTATTCTATTCTATTCTATTCTATTCTATTCTATTCTATTCTGTTCTATTCTATTCTATTCTATTCTATTCTATTCTATTCTATTCTATTCTATTCTATTCTGTTCTGTTCTGTTCTGTTCTGTTCTATTCTATTCTATTCTATTCCATTTTATTCTATTCTGTTCTTTTCTATCTGTTCTAATTTATTCTATTCCATTCTATTCTATGCTATTCAAATCTATTCTTTTTTATTCTATTCTATTCTATTCTATTCTATTCTATTCTATTCTGTTCTATTCTATTCTATTCTATTCTATTCTATTCTATTCTATTCTATTCTATTCTATTCTATTCTATTCTATTCTATTCTATTCTATTCTATTCTATTCTATTCTATTCTATTCTATTCTATTCTATTCTATTCTATTCTATTCTATTCTATTCTATTCTATTCTATTCTATTCTATTCTATTCTATTCTATTCTATTCTATTCTATTCTATTCTATTCTATTCTATTCTATTCTATTCTATTCTATTCTATTCTATTCTATTCTATTCTATTCTATTCTATTCTATTCTATTCTATTCTATTCTATTCTATTCTATTCTATTCTATTCTATTCTATTCTATTCTATTCTATTCTATTCTATTCTATTCTATTCTATTCTATTCTATTCTATTCTATTCTATTCTATTCTATTCTATTCTATTCTATTGTATTCTCTTCTATTCTATTCTGTTCTATTCTGTTCTATTCTATACTATTCTGTTCTATTCTATTCTATTCTATACTATTCTATTCTATTCTATTCTATTCTATTCTATTCTATTCTATTCTATTCTATTCTATTCTATTCTATTCTATTCTATTCTATTCTATTCTATTCTATTCTATTCTATTCTATTCTATTCTATTCTATTCTATTCTATTCTATTCTATTCTATTCTATTCTATTCTATTCTATTCTATTCTATTCTATTCTATTCTATTCTATTCTATTCTATTCTATTCTATTCTATTCTATTCTATTCTATTCTATTCTATTCTATTCTATTCTATTCTATTCTATTCTATTCTATTCTATTCTATTCTATTCTATTCTATTCTATTCTATTCTATTCTATTCTATTCTATTCTATTCTATTCTATTCTATTCTATTCTATTCTATTCTATTCTATTCTATTCTATTCTATTCTATTCTATTCTATTCTATTCTATTCTATTCTATTCTATTCTATTCTATTCTATTCTATTCTATTCTATTCTATTCTATTCTATTCTATTCTATTCTATTCTATTCTATTCTATTCTATTCTATTCTATTCTATTCTATTCTATTCTATTCTATTCTATTCTATTCTATTCTATTCTATTCTATTCTATTCTATTCTATTCTATTCTATTCTATTCTATTCTATTCTATTCTATTCTATTCTATTCTATTCTATTCTATTCTATTCTATTCTATTCTATTCTATTCTATTCTATTCTATTCTATTCTATTCTATTCTATTCTATTCTATTCTATTCTATTCTATTCTATTCTATTCTATTCTATTCTATTCTATTCTATTCTATTCTATTCTATTCTATTCTATTCTATTCTATTCTATTCTATTCTATTCTATTCTATTCTATTCTATTCTATTCTATTCTATTCTATTCTATTCTATTCTATTCTATTCTATTCTATTCTATTCTATTCTATTCTATTCTATTCTATTCTATTCTATTCTATTCTATTCTATTCTATTCTATTCTATTCTATTCTATTCTATTCTATTCTATTCTATTCTATTCTATTCTATTCTATTCTATTCTATTCTATTCTATTCTATTCTATTCTATTCTATTCTATTCTATTCTATTCTATTCTATTCTATTCTATTCTATTCTATTCTATTCTATTCTATTCTATTCTATTCTATTCTATTCTATTCTATTCTATTCTATTCTATTCTATTCTATTCTATTCTATTCTATTCTATTCTATTCTATTCTATTCTATTCTATTCTATTCTATTCTATTCTATTCTATTCTATTCTATTCTATTCTATTCTATTCTATTCTATTCTATTCTATTCTATTCTATTCTATTCTATTCTATTCTATTCTATTCTATTCTATTCTATTCTATTCTATTCTATTCTATTCTATTCTATTCTATTCTATTCTATTCTATTCTATTCTATTCTATTCTATTCTATTCTATTCTATTCTATTCTATTCTATTCTATTCTATTCTATTCTATTCTATTCTATTCTATTCTATTCTATTCTATTCTATTCTATTCTATTCTATTCTATTCTATTCTATTCTATTCTATTCTATTCTATTCTATTCTATTCTATTCTATTCTATTCTATTCTATTCTATTCTATTCTATTCTATTCTATTCTATTCTATTCTATTCTATTCTATTCTATTCTATTCTATTCTATTCTATTCTATTCTATTCTATTCTATTCTATTCTATTCTATTCTATTCTATTCTATTCTATTCTATTCTATTCTATTCTATTCTATTCTATTCTATTCTATTCTATTCTATTCTATTCTATTCTATTCTATTCTATTCTATTCTATTCTATTCTATTCTATTCTATTCTATTCTATTCTATTCTATTCTATTCTATTCTATTCTATTCTATTCTATTCTATTCTATTCTATTCTATTCTATTCTATTCTATTCTATTCTATTCTATTCTATTCTATTCTATTCTATTCTATTCTATTCTATTCTATTCTATTCTATTCTATTCTATTCTATTCTATTCTATTCTATTCTATTCTATTCTATTCTATTCTATTCTATTCTATTCTATTCTATTCTATTCTATTCTATTCTATTCTATTCTATTCTATTCTATTCTATTCTATTCTATTCTATTCTATTCTATTCTATTCTATTCTATTCTATTCTATTCTATTCTATTCTATTCTATTCTATTCTATTCTATTCTATTCTATTCTATTCTATTCTATTCTATTCTATTCTATTCTATTCTATTCTATTCTATTCTATTCTATTCTATTCTATTCTATTCTATTCTATTCTATTCTATTCTATTCTATTCTATTCTATTCTATTCTATTCTATTCTATTCTATTCTATTCTATTCTATTCTATTCTATTCTATTCTATTCTATTCTATTCTATTCTATTCTATTCTATTCTATTCTATTCTATTCTATTCTATTCTATTCTATTCTATTCTATTCTATTCTATTCTATTCTATTCTATTCTATTCTATTCTATTCTATTCTATTCTATTCTATTCTATTCTATTCTATTCTATTCTATTCTATTCTATTCTATTCTATTCTATTCTATTCTATTCTATTCTATTCTATTCTATTCTATTCTATTCTATTCTATTCTATTCTATTCTATTCTATTCTATTCTATTCTATTCTATTCTATTCTATTCTATTCTATTCTATTCTATTCTATTCTATTCTATTCTATTCTATTCTATTCTATTCTATTCTATTCTATTCTATTCTATTCTATTCTATTCTATTCTATTCTATTCTATTCTATTCTATTCTATTCTATTCTATTCTATTCTATTCTATTCTATTCTATTCTATTCTATTCTATTCTATTCTATTCTATTCTATTCTATTCTATTCTATTCTATTCTATTCTATTCTATTCTATTCTATTCTATTCTATTCTATTCTATTCTATTCTATTCTATTCTATTCTATTCTATTCTATTCTATTCTATTCTATTCTATTCTATTCTATTCTATTCTATTCTATTCTATTCTATTCTATTCTATTCTATTCTATTCTATTCTATTCTATTCTATTCTATTCTATTCTATTCTATTCTATTCTATTCTATTCTATTCTATTCTATTCTATTCTATTCTATTCTATTCTATTCTATTCTATTCTATTCTATTCTATTCTATTCTATTCTATTCTATTCTATTCTATTCTATTCTATTCTATTCTATTCTATTCTATTCTATTCTATTCTATTCTATTCTATTCTATTCTATTCTATTCTATTCTATTCTATTCTATTCTATTCTATTCTATTCTATTCTATTCTATTCTATTCTATTCTATTCTATTCTATTCTATTCTATTCTATTCTATTCTATTCTATTCTATTCTATTCTATTCTATTCTATTCTATTCTATTCTATTCTATTCTATTCTATTCTATTCTATTCTATTCTATTCTATTCTATTCTATTCTATTCTATTCTATTCTATTCTATTCTATTCTATTCTATTCTATTCTATTCTATTCTATTCTATTCTATTCTATTCTATTCTATTCTATTCTATTCTATTCTATTCTATTCTATTCTATTCTATTCTATTCTATTCTATTCTATTCTATTCTATTCTATTCTATTCTATTCTATTCTATTCTATTCTATTCTATTCTATTCTATTCTATTCTATTCTATTCTATTCTATTCTATTCTATTCTATTCTATTCTATTCTATTCTATTCTATTCTATTCTATTCTATTCTATTCTATTCTATTCTATTCTATTCTATTCTATTCTATTCTATTCTATTCTATTCTATTCTATTCTATTCTATTCTATTCTATTCTATTCTATTCTATTCTATTCTATTCTATTCTATTCTATTCTATTCTATTCTATTCTATTCTATTCTATTCTATTCTATTCTATTCTATTCTATTCTATTCTATTCTATTCTATTCTATTCTATTCTATTCTATTCTATTCTATTCTATTCTATTCTATTCTATTCTATTCTATTCTATTCTATTCTATTCTATTCTATTCTATTCTATTCTATTCTATTCTATTCTATTCTATTCTATTCTATTCTATTCTATTCTATTCTATTCTATTCTATTCTATTCTATTCTATTCTATTCTATTCTATTCTATTCTATTCTATTCTATTCTATTCTATTCTATTCTATTCTATTCTATTCTATTCTATTCTATTCTATTCTATTCTATTCTATTCTATTCTATTCTATTCTATTCTATTCTATTCTATTCTATTCTATTCTATTCTATTCTATTCTATTCTATTCTATTCTATTCTATTCTATTCTATTCTATTCTATTCTATTCTATTCTATTCTATTCTATTCTATTCTATTCTATTCTATTCTATTCTATTCTATTCTATTCTATTCTATTCTATTCTATTCTATTCTATTCTATTCTATTCTATTCTATTCTATTCTATTCTATTCTATTCTATTCTATTCTATTCTATTCTATTCTATTCTATTCTATTCTATTCTATTCTATTCTATTCTATTCTATTCTATTCTATTCTATTCTATTCTATTCTATTCTATTCTATTCTATTCTATTCTATTCTATTCTATTCTATTCTATTCTATTCTATTCTATTCTATTCTATTCTATTCTATTCTATTCTATTCTATTCTATTCTATTCTATTCTATTCTATTCTATTCTATTCTATTCTATTCTATTCTATTCTATTCTATTCTATTCTATTCTATTCTATTCTATTCTATTCTATTCTATTCTATTCTATTCTATTCTATTCTATTCTATTCTATTCTATTCTATTCTATTCTATTCTATTCTATTCTATTCTATTCTATTCTATTCTATTCTATTCTATTCTATTCTATTCTATTCTATTCTATTCTATTCTATTCTATTCTATTCTATTCTATTCTATTCTATTCTATTCTATTCTATTCTATTCTATTCTCATTCTATCTCTATTCTATTCTATTCTATTCTATTCTATTCTATTCT